>SJYW01011579.1:468381-483598 GCA_006410735.1 Raphicerus campestris | reverse complement strand
TTTTTTTTACTTTTTTCTTTCTGATTTCCAGTAATATGTTTATAGAAACTTTTCATTCTGGATTTGGTAACAGGAAATTTTTTACCCTAAAAGTAAAAAAAATGGAACGATTAGAGTCAGTGAATTAACTTCTCTGTTGTATCTCTTGTTGTTTTGGTTGGTCTGCCCCACCCCCTTTTGGTTTAAATATAAAAGTCAGGGTAGGGGAAATGGACAACTTTGGTTAACCAAGCTAATTGATTAGGTAGAAATCATTTAAAGGCGTATCTGTAGAACAACTTCAGTTTTTTCCTTTACTTCCTCTTTAGCTACGTTTAAGATTTTGAGTTACAAGTATAGTTCATCTATTTTTGTGAGAAACTATTAGAAGCTAAAGAAAGCAAAGGTGTCAACCGTATAGATAGTGTGTGGAGTAGTCAGTATCATTGAAACATGTTTGTAATCCTGCCTTGACAGTGGCAACAGCATGATGCCTAGCTGTATGATTATTAATATGAGTATAAATGTTGATATCTGTGTCAGGATTGCTTTAGGGAAATGCTGTCATGTGTCATGTAGTTATCTGAAATGTTTAGCATTAGATGAGACAAATACTCAATAGTGGGTTTTTTTGTTGTTTAAAAGTTTTTGTTGAAGTATATATAGTTGATTTACAATATTGTATCAGTTTCAAGTGCACAGGAAAGTGAATGTTTGCATATACAGATATACACTTTTAATTAAGAGTAGCGTTTTAAAGATCAGAGTCTTGGAGGCTAAGCTTTTCCCTTTTATTTCCAATGCAATGATCATCTTTTCTGTAGGTTTCTAGACTTCTACGACTGGAGGGATTTCCCTTCCTGTCAAAAAGTGTACTGAAACACAGATTTTAGGTAATGTGATCTAATTTCCAAAACTGTGAAACAGGATGGTGGCATCGAGTATTTGGACAGTTTAAATACCATCATAATAAACACATGTTTTCTGTATCATTTCATTTGTCTCCTGTTAAGGACTAACACCTGCGGTTTCCTAATCATGGAAACTTCCTTTTAGAGATAGAAATTTGCACTTTATCCCACTAAGAAGCAATGGTAGTATCAGGAATACAGATTTTAACCTGTTTTCACTTTGCTCATTTAATTTTTCTTTTCTTTTTTCAGTATTAACGGGAACATCCATAGTAGTATAAAAAGTTTCACAATGAAATCGGAAGCCAAGGATGGAGAGGAGGAGAGTCTACAAACTGCTTTCAAGAAACTAAGAGTGGATGCATCAGGGTAATTAAGTATGAAGTATATTATTGGGGAATTGTTTACTGCATCTAAATAGACATTTCCTCAGGGGAGCTCTTTCTCTTCTAAAGTTTCTTTTTATTTGTAGGAAGTATAAGTGTTAATAGTGTGATATTTTACCAAATTCTGTATAACATTGTTATAAAAGAAACTCTTCTGTTAAATTTTGAGAAGTAGCTGCTCATTTGTATTCCAAGGTTGGGAATTATCCTTAACTTTGGTAGAATACCACTCTCCCTGCCCCCTACCTCTTTTTAATTACACATTAGCAGTCAGTGTCCCATCAGAGAGGTCCTCCTACATCTCTAGGGAATCACAGTATTTTTCACTGAAAGTGAGTTGGTTCAATAGGAATCTCTGCAGACATTGTCAATTTCATGGGCTCTGATCGCTGAGCCTATCACTATGGAAACCTCTATTCATTAGGGTTCTGTCACTGAGATCAATAGTCTTGGACCCTTTGGCCAAACTAATTAGAGCACCTGCAGACCAGCTGCTGTCTGAATGTTAATGTTGCACCCTTTGCAAAATGTTCTATGCAGGACTCTCTTCATCCCCATTCTTTGCCTCAGGCCAGAAGATAATCTTAAATTTTAATGGATATAACAATATTTCATTTCATGAATGGAAACCCAGCACTCAGCTAGGAGCAATAACGACTGTTAAAATTTATTACTCGTTTTAGTATGCCTTCAATACTGACTGAAGTACTCTGTACATTTCATCTGATCATCACTGCCAATTTAGAATATAGACAGTACAGAGTATACTATATAGTTTACAGAGGAGCTACAGATGCATTGTCTTGTAAAAGGTCACATTGGTAAGACATGGTAGAACCAGAATTTGAACCCAGATAATTTTTATCCAGAACCTCTGCTCTTAACCATTCCTTTTTATGGTACCTTGAAGACAACATGAAGAAACACATTTAGTACCTGGCGCATAGTAAAATTTAATAGATGTTAGTTGTTACAGCTGCCTGCCTATTGCTAATACTGTTTTTGGCCTACCAAATGAGAAAATTTATACTCACAGTAGCTGATTTGCACAGTAGCTGTTACAGGTGCTGACATTGTTTCCATGATACAGCAAATAAGTGTCTTCTCCTAGTGATTTTGCCAATATGGTCATCTTGACATTAGAATTGATTAGTACTTGCTATTTTGGGAAGCAGAAACAACGCAGAGTAGTTCCAGACTTTAGTCATAGTATAATTTTCTGTGATTTCTGGTATCGACATACAATTTTTCAACCAGGAAAATACTTACATATACACAGGTATATGTAAATCCCTTAGTGTATAAATTTACTTAACTCTTAATACACAGACTTCTTTCCTGGTATTTTCATTGGAACTTAAAATTAAGCTATTTCTGTGCCCCTAAAAATTACTTGGAACATAAAATCTTTCAAAATACTCTGTACAGTTTATGGTCCGATATTATGTATTTGTAGCTTGCAGTCTACTGTGTGTAAAATTATAAAGAGAAGGAGCAGTGGAGAACATTTCAGAAAACCAAGTAAGAGTCCAAGGGGTGAGTCATTACTGTGACTAAGCAGAGTAAGACTTGTATAGTGTATCATACAGTTCTAGTTGGTTGTTTCGAATTGTTGCTGATTTACAAATGGAACATGTGAGGTAGTGACTCATAAACTAACCAAGCCTTGCCAAAGAATTTAGCATGATCCTGTTGAACGGGTTTTGGTTCCTGTTGGTATTTGTCTTATCAGGATAGACTATATATTTAATTGCAAAACAATATAGTTCTTTTTTTCAGACTGTATATATATACACATATATATTTAGCATAATACATGCTTATTTATAAATCATAAAATGGATANGCTAATACTGTTTTTGGCCTACCAAATGAGAAAATTTATACTCACAGTAGCTGATTTGCACAGTAGCTGTTACAGGTGCTGACATTGTTTCCATGATACAGCAAATAAGTGTCTTCTCCTAGTGATTTTGCCAATATGGTCATCTTGACATTAGAATTGATTAGTACTTGCTATTTTGGGAAGCAGAAACAACGCAGAGTAGTTCCAGACTCTAGTCATAGTATAATTTTCTGTGATTTCTGGTATAGACATACAATTTTTCAACCAGGAAAATACTTACATATACACAGGTATATGTAAATCCCTTAGTGTATAAATTTACTTAACTCTTAATACACAGACTTCTTTCCTGGTATTTTCATTGGAACTTAAAATTAAGCTATTTCTGTGCCCCTAAAAATTACTTGGAACATAAAATCTTTCAAAATACTCTGTACAGTTTATGGTCCGATATTATGTATTTGTAGCTTGCAGTCTACTGTGTGTAAAATTATAAAGAGAAGGAGCAGTGGAGAACATTTCAGAAAACCAAGTAAGAGTCCAAGGGGTGAGTCATTACTGTGACTAAGCAGAGTAAGACTTGTATAGTGTATCATACAGTTCTAGTTGGTTGTTTCGAATTGTTGCTGATTTACAAATGGAACATGTGAGGTAGTGACTCATAAACTAACCAAGCCTTGCCAAAGAATTTAGCATGATCCTGTTGAACGGGTTTTGGTTCCTGTTGGTATTTGTCTTATCAGGATAGACTATATATTTAATTGCAAAACAATATAGTTCTTTTTTTCAGACTGTATATATATACACATATATATTTAGCATAATACATGCTTATTTATAAATCATAAAATGGATAAAGTAAAAATCACAGCTTACCATTACCACTGTTAGTATCTAAGTCATCTGTAATATCACTGATTTTACAATTGAAATCAATATATATATAGGTATTCATCCTTGCTGTTTTCCCTTAATATTATAAGCATTCTCCCATGTCATTAAAAGTTCTTTGCACACTTAATTTTTAATAAATTCCTAATATCCCATTGTGGACTAAACAACACTAATTTTATATAGTATGATATTTTCTGTTATTCGACATTGAGTTATTGCCAGCTTTTAAGTTATATTTCAGTGAGTGAGCATCTTGTTACTTAGTAGACTGTCTCTTTCTATAGGGTACTACAGTGCTACAGCATGTATAGTAGGAGCCCTGTGTACGTGTGTGTGTATTGAAAAGGTCCAGAAGAATTTGATGTTAAATGTTATTGTTGATCTCTGGATTGTGAAATTAGAGTTGATTCTTTTCTCTTTTAAATTTTTTCATCTTTACCGAGAACCCGCGTTACTCGTGTATTTTTAAACTGCAGAGATTTAACTGAGTAATATTTCAGGTTTATTGATTGTAAAAATCAGAATATTTTTGTATAAATTGTGTACTATTTGAAAAAGGATTCATTTAGATTGAGTCTCCTGAAGTTTGTCCTCCTGAACTTAGTTTCACAGTTCTGGTTTGCCCACATAAAATAAGTGGTCAGTGTCATTAGCATTCTCCCTGGACATAAGGCCTGATCTGCCCCAGATAAACAGTCTATTTATATCCCACTGCTGGTTATACTTAACAATCAATCTTTGGCTTATGATTTGCAACTGTGAGCTCTTAGGGATCCTCCAAATTTGGTTTTGGAGGACAGCTTACAGTAGAAGCTGAGCAGTTCTTGAGAAAAGCAAACTGAAAAGGCAATAACGGTATTAACACAAGTTGCCTTTGGGTTGGTAAGAGCAGTGTGTTCTTGCATGGTTTTCTAAGCAGTAAACTCTGTTCTTGTCTTCAGGTCCGTAGCATCTCTGTCTGTTGGAGAAGGCACAAGTGTCAGAGCGTCAGTCAGAGCAGCAGCAGAGGATACCAAACCTAAGACCACATGTGCATCTAAAGACAGTTGGCACGGGTAAGAACTTCTCACTGCAGATGGTTTTTATCCCAACACCTTAACGTATCACTGGATTTTCTTTCCTGAGAATTCAAAAGAGAATGTCCTATGATACAGAGCCCAAGATGCACCAATTAAAGAAGAGCCTTTCTTCTCATTGTCAATTTGCTGAGACTTGGTGTCTGGCCTGATTCGTTGTCAGTTTTTATAAATGTTGTGTGTGTGTTTGAGAAGAATGGCTCTCCTCTAATCATTCTTAGGTATTATAAATGTCCACTAAAGTAAGCTTTTAAATGTCTTATCTATAGGATCTTTTTTCAAATAATTTTGTTGTTGTTTTTAGCTTGGCCTATTAATAATTGAGAGGTTTGTTGAAGTCTCCCCCAGTGAAGTACATTTATTTTCCCTGTAAGTTCTATATTTTTGCTTTATCGTTTTGAAGCTGTTTTGTTTATAGCGTAGAATCATGCCAGTTTAGAATGTTTTCTTCCTGATAAATTGAGACTTTTACTGTATTTAGCGACCTTCTTAATCCCCCATAATGGCTTTTGTGATAAAGTCTGTTTTGTCTGGAGTTAATGAAACTAATACAGTTGTCTTTTAGTATTTGCCTAGTGTATCTTTTTCTATTATATTTTCAACCATTTTGTGTTTCAGAATTTTTGGTGTGTCTGATATAAATGTGTATGGCTTATTTCATTTTACTCTAGTCTGATAATCTTTCTTTAAACTTAGATTTATTTTGATTATTGATATATTTGGATTTGTTCTGCTCTTTTATGCTGTTTGTCCTGCTTTTTCTTTTTTCTTTTATTCCCACCTTCTCTCTCCTCCCCATTTAAAAAATTGCTTGAAATATGTTTGTTTTTCTCCATACCAGTTTTCCTTTCATTGGTTTGGAAATTCCATACTTCGTTTCTCTTCATCCCCCTGCTCAGAACTGTTCTGCTCCAGTCTCCTCCATGATGTGATGGCCCATACTTCAGTTCTGTCACTTACTTTTTGTCTCAACAGTTCAGTTGTATTGACCCTACTTCATTTTATTTAAATTAGAGAGTGTTTGTTTAGATTCACCTCATGTATACTTTCTTTACTCTCACCATTGTAGCATCAGAGCTTCCATATAGGATCACTTTCTTCCTAAAGAAGACTGTTATTTAGTTTAAAAGCGGGGGGCAGGGAGGGGAGGCTCTCTGTTAGTTGTCCATATAGAATGTTTCTCTGAAAATGTCTTTATTTCATGCTTTTTCTTGAAAGGTATACCTGATTTAGTATACCTGAAATCATGGTCCTAGTTAACAGTTATTTTCTCTTAGCACTTGAAGGTATTGTCTTCTGGCTTCCAGGTTGTTGAAAAGCCTACTCTCAGGCTTATGTTTTCTTCGTCTGGCAATAATCCATCTAGTCTCAAGCTGCCTTTAAGATGTTCCTGTTGTTTTTGGTATTCTCCAATTAGTTGTCCTACCTGTGTGCTAGTTTGTAGATTCTCTGCATCAATTCAGAAAATTGCTCGGCCATTATCTCTTTGAAATTTGCTTGGCAGTTTTGAGCCTTTTTCCTCTTTGCACAATTCTTATTAAGTAGTTTTTATAAAAATTACAATGTGCCTGGTAATTCCCACTATCTGGAAAGTTGAGTGTCTGAATCTGTTTTTCAGCTGTTTCCAGTGATAGAAATGAATTCTAAATCTGTCATTCTGTTGAGCAAGTGACTATTTGTAGCATTAGCCACCCCCCACCCCCCACCCCCCGACAGTGGTACTGAAACTGCCTTGTTCAGAGCATGGAGCCCAGCATTGAGGCTTTTCTAAGTTGTCTGTGCGGGGTGCCTCCCCAAACCATTGGTCAGAGGTTCCTAAGCCAACAGTTGGGACAGGGCAGGGAGGTCTTCTGCCCTGATTGTTTGGTCTGAGAAACGTGGCTTAAAACTGCCTTTAGCCTCTCCTGTGGTAAGGGGGGTGCTGGAGTTTCTGACATGCACAGACTCAGGCAGCTTGGCAATGGAGGTGGGCGCACATCTCTGGGGAGAACTCATTTCCAGTCATTCACCAGAGAGGTGGCAATTTCCCAACCATCTTAAAAGATCTCTTCAGAAGAACTCTGTATCCCAACATCCTCTTGTGTGTTTTTTCCTCTTAGGTCTACAAGGAAGTCTTCACGAGGAGCAGTGAGAACCCAGCGTCGCCGCCGTTCCAAGTCTCCTGTCCTTCACCCTCCAAAGTTCATACATTGCAGTACAATAGCTTCTTCCAGCAGCCAGCTCAAGCACAAAAGCCAGACTGACTCCCCTGATGGCAGCAGTGGGCTGGGAATTTCAGCCCCTAAAGAGTTCAATGCAGGAGAATGCTCATCTTCTCTCGATACTAATCACACAGGGGCGGTTGCCGAGCCTTTGAGAACTTCGGTTCCAAGGCTCCCATCAGAGAGTAAGGAGGAAGATTTCTCTGATGCTCCCCAAGTCTCCCAAGCAAGTCTCCAGGCCAGTGATCTCTCTGACTTTCACTCGGTTTCCAAGCTAAACCTGGGCAAGCCATGTGCATGCATAGGCAAGGAGTGCCAGTGTAAGAGGTGGCATGACATGGAGGTATATTCCTTTTCAGGCCTGCAGAATGTCCCTCCCTTGGCCCCAGAACGAAGATCCGCACTTGAGGACTACTCTCAGTCGCTTCACACGAGAACTCTGTCTGGCTCTCCCCGTTCCTGTTCTGAGCAGGCTCGCGTCTACGTGGATGACGTGACCATTGAGGACCTGTCGGGCTACATGGAATATTACTTGTATATCCCCAAGAAAATGTCCCACATGGCAGAAATGATGTATACCTGAGAGCGAGAAGCTCCTTACTATGCTTTAACCAATGAAGGGTTGTCAGAGAGTTAGTTAACAGCAGACCTTGCAGCTACTTTGTGTGAGAAGACATCTCCTTCTGCTCACTGTGCTTGCAATAAAAACTTTTCTTGGCATCTCAGTCAGTTAATCTTCGTTCTTTAAACTTAACTTTCTGAGTTCTTACATACCCTCCAGGGTGAGCAGATCATTTAGAAATGTCCCTGGGGGATGAACAAATGATCATTGCTTGACTGGTAGCAGCGGGTTTGTGATGAAAGCGTTTGGAAAAACAGTGCATTTTTCAGATGTGTGTTCAGATTTGGGTGCCAAGGAAGGTGAAACGTGGTTTTATAACTGGACTGGACATTTGTCATGCTGTAGCTGCCAGCCCAGCGGTATTGGAAGTTACATGACAGGTTTAAACCATCTCTGATTTACGTAAGATTTATTGTGTCTTTAAAGGTTTCCTGTTATTAAGCCAGCGATCTGAGGTTTAGATTCAATATAAATAAACTGGCTGGCCTGCCCTATATTGTTTGAGAAAATCATTAACCATCACCAAGCAAACCCCTGCTGGTGCTCTTTTCCCTGAGACACGTCACATAAGGTTTCTTACGTGAGAAGCAGCTTGGAGTGGGCCACTGCGTTGTGGGAGAGGGGTGTTGGGCACTGCTGTGCATCTGCCCCAACTCTGGCATTCTGGTATGTATGGCATGTTCAGTCACTTGCAGTAGAGGTCTCATACCTCAGTTTCAAATGTTCTGGATGGATAATATCTCTCTGTACTGCCCTCCTACCCCAGCAGGCCCCAAAGAGAATTTTATCCATGCCGTGTCCTGTAATTAAAGGCCAACCAGGCCACAGCTCCCTCCAGAGTTTTGTACAAAAGTCTGTCCAGTTTCCACTGGAGGAAGAACTCTCTCTTTTCCGGGTGGTTCCAAAGTGAATTTGACATGCCGCCATATAAGGCAAGAGTACTGGTTTGCCATTCTCCTCAAATTGAATATATCCAATGAGTATTCATTGGAAGGACTGATGCTGAAGCTGAAACTCCCAATACTTTGGCCACTTGATAACAAAAAACTGACTCATTGGAAAAGCCCCTGATGCTGGGAAAGATCAAAGGCAGGAGGAGAGAAGGGGACAACAGGATGACATGGTTGGATGGCATCACCGACTCGATGGACATGAGTTTGAGCAAGCTCCAGGAGTTGGTGATGGGACAGGGAAGCCTGGCGTGCTGCAGTCCACGGGGTCGCAGAGTTGCACATGACTGAGCGACTGGACTGGACTGCATCTAGGCCATCAGCGCTTCCGGTTATAAGGTCAGCTATGGCCTCTCCCCCGCCCGCTCCCCAGCTGACACAGCTAGTGTTTTGCTTTACCTTTCTTACTAGAAGAGCAAACTGAGCTGAACATGTTACTTGAATTAAAATAGTTGCTAAGTCTGTTAAGTCTTTTAAGGTTTTAGTTTGCTTTTCAAAACAGCAGTCCAATTATTAATTCTGTATATTAACAGAACAGTCACAGGAGAAGGGTGAGTGATGCCCGATTTTTATTCAGAGTTGTTAGGAGGAGAGTCAGAACTGAACAGGACCAAGTTCTAATGGCTGAGTAACCTGTTGGAGAAATTCACATTTGGACAAAAGCTTGGCAACTCCAGATTTGCAGGAATGAGTCGTAAGATTTACATCTCAGTCAGAATCTTCCTTTAAACGTGAATCTTGGAAGTCCAAGATCACTAAACCCAGTTGGGCCAGCTTTAATATGTGTCCCTAGTTGGAACAGTTGACCATTTGTGAGTCCAATTTATGGGACCGATGTTTGTCAGATCCATCTTGAAAATGGATTCAAATTGTGGTTTGAGGGATTTTTACTCTGATGTTTTGGAAAGTAGCATCCTGCTGTGTAACTTCATTGAACATTCATTCAACAAATTTTCACTGAGTGCTGTCAACAAAGTCATGCTATACCAGGTGCTGGGAATAGGGCATCATCATATCCTTGGAGAAAATGCTGTGGAGAGAGGAGGATTAGGAGACAGCAAGAGCTAAGGCAGGGGGAGGAGTTGCTGTTTCATTTGGGGTAGTCAGAGAAGCTTCTGTGAGGAGGTGGCATTTGAGCTGAGACCTGAAGATACTGAGAGTGAGCCATTTGGATATAAGGGGGAAGAGCATTCCTGGCAGCATTCCTTGAAGCAGGCGAGGTCACAGAAGCATGGGTCACGGGCAGATCATGGAGACCCTCAGGCAGTTTAAAGGCTTTGGTTTGTGAGGAGACGGAGCCTTTGAGAGGGTCTGGAGGACAGGAGAGACATCAGACTTGTCTTTTATAAAGAGCACTGGCTGCTCTGTAGACTAAGGGGAGCTAGGAAAAGGAAAGGAAGGAGGCAGTCAGGAGGCTACTGCAGTGAATCAGACAGTGGTGTCAAGTGGCTCAGACCCTTGGCAGTGCAGGAGAGAACACCTATTCTGGAATTATTTTGAAGGTCAAGCTAAAGGGATTTGCTGATGGATATAAGGTGTGATGGATATAGGGATATAGGCTTCTCAGGGGGTGCTCGTGGTAAAGAGTGAGTGAAAGTCGTTCAGTTCATGTCCGACTGTTTGTGACCCCCTTTTCTGTAGCCCGCTAGGCTCCTCTGTCCATGGGGTTCTCCAGGCAAGAATACTGGAGTGGGTTGCCATTGCTTTCTCCAGGGGATCTTCCCAACCCAGAATTGAACCCAGGTCTCCCGCATTGCAGGCGGATCCTTTACCATCTGAGCCACCAGGGAAGTTCAGTGGTAAAGAACCCACCTGCCAGTGCAGGAGACATAAGAAACATGGGTTTGATCCCTAAGTCAGGAAGATCCCCTGGAGGAGGGCATGGCAACCCATTCCAGTATTCTTGTCTGGAGAATCCCATGGACAGAAGTGCCTGGCAGACTTCAGTCCATAGGGTCTCAAAGAGTCAGACATGACTGAAGCAATTTAGCATGTGTGCACATAAGGTGTGAGAAGGATTGAAATTAAGGATGATTCCCAAGGTTTAATAACAGTGGGAGTTGGCTGGAGGAGCAAATTTGGGAGGAGACTTTGGGAGCTTGGTTTTGATATCATGTAGAGATGCTGAGTCGGTGGTGGATATGCAACTGAAGATCAGGAGTGGGACACGCTGGAGATCCAAAGTTGGGAGCCATCAGGGTGTGGGTGTTACTGAAAACTCTGCTGCCGAAGGAGATCACCTAGAGAGTAAATGTAGATACTCGCTAAGAGGACCAGGCTCTGGGTCATTTCCAAAGTCTAGAGCTCAGGGCAATGAGGAGGAACCTGCAGAAGACTTGTGTGGGAGCAGCCAGTGAGGCAGGACAGAACCAAGAGACAAGCCCCAGGAGTAGAGTGAAAAAGCATCTCAGGACGGGAGTTGTCAGCTGCCAAATAAGGAAAGATGAGGGCACGTAGTTTGTGAGAGTGCTGGGCACAAAAAGATGAGCTGAAGTGCCAGGCAGGCACTTAGGAGGTATTGAGGCTTTTTTTTTTTTTTTTTTTTGGAAGGAAGATAATCTTTGCTTCAGACAGCTCATAGGTGGGAGAAGGAGTCAGCGTGTCGGCAGNTCAGGGGTTAAAGTGTCTGCCCGCAATGCGGGAGACCTGGGTTTGATCCCTGGGTCAGGAAGATCCCCTGGAGAAGGAAATGGCAACCCACTCCAGTATTCTTGCCTGGAGAATCCCATGGACTGAGGAGCCTGTTGGGCTACAGTCCACAGGGTCACAAAGAGTCGGACACGACTGAGCGACTTCACTTTCTATTAACCCTGGGTTCAGTTGGGATTTCCATTTTTTAAAAATAAAACCCTAAATCTGCTATTTGTTATTAGTTTTGGCTGCACCCAGGGCAGTCTTTGTCGCCGCCCGAGGGCTTTTCTCTGGTTGCGGTGAGCAGGCTTCTCATCGTGGTGGCTTCTCTTGTTGCGGGGCATGGGCTCTAGGCGCTCAGGCTCAGTAGCTGTGGCACACGGGCTTAGTTGCTCCGGGGCATGTAGGATCTTCCAGAATCAGGGATCAAACCTGTGTCTCCTGCACTGGCAGGCGGATTCTTAACCACTGGACCACCAGGGAGGTCTGAAATTTCCATCTAGGTCTTGGCCACCGCCTCTCATCATGGAGACTTATTGGTCCTTTTTCCTGGAGTTTGGTGGGAACCTGAGGGCTGGTCAGTCCCTTTGCTGTTGACCTTGCCCTAGGAGCTTTCTGAAATCTGGCCTCCCAGGCTCTTAGGAGAGCACAGCAAAAGAGAGCTTGGAAAGAGAATTAAAAAAAAAAAAAAACCAACCATGGTCCTTGAGTATTTCTAAGACGATCTCCTGGAGGTACAGGTGATTGTCTTGGTACTAGAGAGCAGAGGGTGGGCTCCTTGCCCTTGATAAGAGAGAAAGGGAGTGATCCAGATTATACTTCTTGCTTGGGGCTCTTCCTGGGGTTTTCCCCAGGGTGTGGGGGCGGGGCAGGAATTGGGTTGTGTCAGACTTAGATTCACTTTATCTAACCCCTCTGTTTCTTCACCTTTCTTCCCGAGTTCCCTCCTCCGCTTTCAAAAGCATATGTGACCCCATGCCCATTCCTTTCTCTTTAAGTCACCAGATTCCTTTATGGGGTTGGCAGCGATGCTCTGATGGCCCCGGGTTCTGTCGGGGCATGTGAGTGGCTCTGGTGCTGAGGTTCACCAGCTTCTACACTCAGGGGGATTTGAAAGTGTTTCAGGACTGGGTCTTCCTCTCCCCTCCCTGCCGGACACTCAAGGGACCGGGGAGGTGGAAGGGAGCTCTTCTTTACCCAAGAGAAGAAAAGCCCGCTGATTGCCTGCCCCGGCTACCCACACTTGCTCTCAGCTTCCCTTCCTCATCCCTCCAGCCACTCCCCTAGTCTGAAACGCTAGCCCAGTTTGAAACACCTCTCCCGCTTTGAAGGAGGCTGGGCCGGCTGGGGGGTTATTTTGGGAGCAGCCTCTGAGATCCAATGGCCTTGTTAGGGCAACACTGACCTTTCCATCCCAGGAGGAGGGTAGGATTGGAGGGGGGCGGGGTAGGGCGCGGAATCACAGCCCGGCACACCCAAGGGGGTGGAGGAGAAGGGGGCCAGCCGGCTGCCGGGAATTCAGCCTCTGAGCTGGGGGCTGTCACCGAGGAAAAGTTCTCCTTTTTGAAGACAGACTGGGGACCCCTCCACCCCACCCCTCCCATCGCACTTCTTAAAGGGATCACAGCACTTTTTCCTTTGACTCCATGGAAGCCAGGTTGGGGACACTCTGTGGAGACTTCCAACCTTTCCTTCCCACTTCCTCCTCGGTTGGCAGCCTTCCTCTGGCCGACTGAGTGGGGGCCTCTCAGGCATGGCACTGACCACCCGACCCAGTGCTGACTTTGCTCCTAGGTTCCTGCAGCCTTGGGTGGCATCTCGCTTCCCTCCTCCCGGGGCGCGGTGAGTCAGGGGGGCGCCCAGCCCTGAGCTGCTTGGAGAGAGTTGCTGGCACCCTCTCTCCCCATCACCTTCTCCCCCAAAGCTGGAGAACGGTGAGGAGGTCGGGGGCTACGATGAGATGAGCGGGGGTCGCTTTGACTTTGATGATGGTGGGGCGTACTGTGGGGGCTGGGAGGGGGGCAAGGCCCATGGGCACGGCCTGTGCACGGGCCCCAAGGGCCAAGGGGAATACTCGGGCTCCTGGAACTTTGGCTTTGAAGTGGCGGGTGTCTACACCTGGCCCAGCGGAAACACCTTCGAGGGATACTGGAGCCAGGGCAAGCGGCACGGGCTGGGCATAGAGACCAAGGGACGCTGGCTCTACAAGGGTGAGTGGACACACGGCTTCAAGGGCCGCTATGGGACCCGGCAGAGCAGCAGCAGCGGTGCCAAGTATGAGGGCACTTGGAACAACGGCCTGCAGGATGGCTATGGCACCGAGACCTACGCGGATGGAGGTGAGCCCGGCCTGCAGCCTGCGGACCTGGGGAGGGGCCAGATGGGGTGAGGAAGGTGGTGGAGGGTGGGGCAGGAGGGGCCAGGATATGATTTGCTGTGTGGCATCGGGCAAGCAGCTCCACCTCTCTCTGCATCCATTTCATTGTCAGGAAATGTGAGGCCAATAACGGAGCTGCCGAGAGAATTGGCAGACATGCTTGGTACAAGGCCTGCATAGAAACACACATTCAAGACACATTCAATGCGACACCAGTGCCACTGTGGCAGGCTAGGTGTACAAAGAGCTCTGGAATATACTGCAGAAGAACTGGTGTCTAATGTCAATTTTGCCATGAAAATTATTTTCAGCCAGTAGATCATGAAGTGTTCATTCATTCATCTGTCCACCCCCCACCCGCTCATCCATTTACCCATCCATCCATCCACCCACTCATCCATCCATCCATCATCCATCCATCTATCCACCCAAGCATACTTTTGTTCAGTGAATATTTCTGTAGTACCACTTATTCACCAAGCATTGTAAAAAGGGCTAGAGGTAGAGAGAAATAGGATAGANATGAAGTGTTCATTCATTCATCTGTCCACCCCCCACCCACTCATCCATTTACCCATCCATCCATCCACCCACTCATCCATCCATCCATCATCCATCCATCCATCCACCCACTCATCCATCCATCCATCTATCATCCATCCATCTATCCACCCAAGCATACTTTTGTTCAGTGAATATTTCTGTAGTACCACTTATTCACCAGGCATTGTAAAAAGGGCTAGAGGTAGAGAGAAATAGGATAGAGTCCATGGGTTCAAAGATATGCTTGTAGACAGTTATATACAAGTATTCACAGTGTGCTGTGGCAGAAAAGGAAAGTTAGGTCTGAGGAGGTCAGGGGAGGCTTTAGAGGAGGTGACATCGGAACTGCATCTTGATGGGAAGATTGTGTTTGTGAGGCTTGTAGACAGTGGTCTCAGGTATAGGATGGGCTCCTGACTGGGTTACCTACTGCTGGCTATCTGGTGAGGGCTCAACCTCCAACACACCTGGATGTCAACAGGTTGTTAACAGAGTTTTCATGGCACAATGGCTGGCTGGAATTGGACTAAATCTGGCTCCACATTTCCTAATTTGGTGACCTTGAGCTGTTTGCGGAACCTCTGCAATTCAGTGCAATTCAGGTGTTTATACCAGTCACTGTGCAGAGCACTGGGGATGAGCCAGTTACCAGTTACCAAGTGGAGTTCGTCCCTGCAGGCTTGCTGGGCATCAGCGAACCAGGCCAAGTGGTGCAAATATGCATGTGCAGAAAGTTCCTTGCCTTCCCTACCCTACTGCTCCTCCCCACACAGTGTGTGTGGGGGGTGGGTGGGTGGGGGG
>SJYW01011579.1:414299-428556 GCA_006410735.1 Raphicerus campestris | reverse complement strand
TTTTCTGGAACTCTCTTGCTTTTTCCATGGTCCAGCGGATGTTGGCAATCTGATCTCTGGTTCCTCTGCCTTTTCTAAAACCAGCTTGAACATCTGGAAGTTGACAGTTCACGTATTTCTGAAGCCTGGCTTGGAGAATTTTGAGCATTACTTTACTAGCATGTGAGATGAGTGCAATTGTGTGGTAGTTTGAGCATTCTTTGGCATTGCCTTTCTTTGGAATTGGAATGAAAACTGACCTTTTCCAGTCCTGTGGCCACTGCTGAGCTTTCCAAATGTGCTGGCATATTGAGTGCAGCACTTTCACAGCATCATCTTTCAGGATTTGAAATAGCTCAACTGGAATTCCATCACCTCCACTAGCTTTGTTCATAGTGATGCTTTCTAAGGCCCACTTGACTTCACATTCCAGGATGTCTGGCTCTAGGTGAGTGATCATACCATCGTGATTATCTTGGTTGTGAAGCTCTTTTTTGTACAGTTCTTCTGTGTATTCTCGCCACCTCTTCTTAATATCTTCTGCTTCTATTAGGTCCATACCATTTCTGTCCTTCATTGAGCCCATCTTTGCATGAAATGTTCCCTTGGTACCTCTAATTTTCTTGAAGAGATCTCTAGTCTTTCCTATTCTGTTGTTTTCCTCTATTTCTTAGTCCACTGATTTAGAGAACAAAAGTTAATAAATAACAGTATTTCAATAATGGGTCCAGGGCTTCCCTATTGATCCAGTGGTTTAAGAAGCTACTTTGCAATGCAGGGGATGTGGTTTCGATCCCTGCACTGGGAAGATTCCACATGCCTTGGGGCAACTAAGGCCGTGGACCGCAGCTACCGAAGCCTGCACACCCAGAGCCTATGTTCTGCAGTAAGAGAAACCACCTCAGTGAGATACCCACCCACCACAGCTAAAGAGTAGCCCTTGCTCACCACAGCTAGCGAAAGTCTGCACACAACAACAAAGACAGTGTAGCCAGAGATGATTATGACAAACAAATAAATAATGCGTACAGTAGAAGTGAATAGATTTAGGAACAGTTAAACAGACAGACAACTCCACGAGTGGGAACAGGGGCATGGATCTGCTCCAGCACAGGCTGCCAAATGGGTGAATCAAGGTGCTAAGGGTCTCAGTTAGCAGGCTTTACGACAGAGGGACAGAGCATGCTGGCTGATTGGAAGTCAGCGAAGAACATTGACAGAATGCATACTACAATCATCTGATATGCTTTCTAGTATCCAGGTCAATTAAGCCATAAACTCTGGCCCCGGGGGCGGGAGGGGCTGGATCTTATACTACAGATGTGGCTTCCAGAAACGCCTCCATTCTGCGTGTAGGGGACAAGCCTCAATGATGAACAGATCCCCCAAATGTTCTTCCTCCCAAGGACAGAAGCTCTGAGGCCTCCCTGACTCGAGTGTCCCCAAACCAGCAAAAGCTGGGCATCCCAAGGACACAAGCCCGCCTTCTTACAATCACGCAGACCTAGGCAGAAAACCAGAGCTGGTCTCATTCTCTCCTCCCTGGCTCGTCTTCATCTTCTCAGTTAATCCTTTCTGGGCCAGCTTTTCTGAGCAAAGACTTTGACCTGCCAAAAAGCTAGCCTTTATTGAGCACTTGCTGTGTGCTAGCTGCCTCACATAGAGTTCACTTAATCTTTGGTCAACCAACCCTCCCCATCCCGCTGCCAACCAAGAACTGGACGGTCATCTCTCTGGATCACACTGCTGGGGCTGCCTAACGTTTATTCCTATGATGATTAAATAAATCCAATCTATTGCTGGCACTGGACTCCAAGCCCCTTGAGGGCAGGGACCATATCTATTTATTTGCTCTGCATCCCTAGCACCTAGGCCAGTTCATTGCAAACACTTGATTCAAAGGAGTGAGTGAAAAGCCACAGGAAGGCGGTATCATTACCTCCGTGTTATAGACATAACTGAGACTTAACTGGCTTCAATGACTCATGCATGTTTTAGAACTACCCAGTGTCAAGAATTATGGTTAAAACTCAAGTTATTCTTTTTAGTATAATTTTGTGTATCTAGTTTTGGCTGGGCTGGGTCTTCGTTGCTGTGCAGGCTTTTCTCTAGTTTTAGAGAGTGGGGGCTACTCTCTAGTTGCAGTTCTCAGGCTTCTCGTTGCAGTGGTTTCTCTTGTTGTGGAGCACGGGCTCTGGGTCACGTGGGCTTCAGTTGTTGTGGTGAGCAGGCTCTAGAGAACAGGCTCAGTAGTTGTGGCACATGGGCTTAGTTGCCCTGTGGCCTGTGGGATCTTCCTTGATCAGGGATTGAACCCGTGTCTCCTGCACTGGTAGGCAGTCTTTACCACTGGGCCACCAGGGAAGCCCAAGTCAGATTATTCTATTCAAAACCTGAACGAGAATTGCAAGGAAAAGGCACTATTTCGGTTTTATTAAACTGAGGAGTCTGGTCTGTATATTAGGATGGCATTTACTGTGGTTCCAGCCTTCATCAGTTTGTTACAAATATCCCAGTAACTCCCAGGGTTAGTCGTGAATATTCTTGGCAGCCACTGCCAGTCCCAACTGAGCACTTACTATGCACTGAGTTGTGAGGAAAAAGACACGATACAGTTCCTGACCGTGAAAGAACAGGAAGGTTCATTCAGGAGATGCTCCCAGGTTCCCCATATGTTCACTCAGGGCTTCCTTATGCCTGGGAACTGTGTAGATGCTGCTACTGCTGCTGCTGCTGCTAAGTCGCTTCAGTTGTGTCCGACTCTGTGCAACCCCATAGACGGCAGCCCACCAGGCTCCCCCGTACCTGGGATGCTCCAGGCAAGAACACTGGAGTGGGTTGCCATTTCCTTCTCCAAAGCGTAAAAGTGAAAAGTGAAAGTGAAGTCACTCAGTCGTGTCCGACTCTTTGTGACCCCATGGACTGCAGCCTACCAGGTTCGTCTATCCATGGGATTTTCCAGGCAAGAATACTGGAGTGGGGTGCCATTGCCTTCTCCGGTGTAGATGCTGAGCTCATGGCAAATAAGCTAGATAGGATCCCATCCTTC
The DNA here is from genome assembly GCA_006410735.1 of Raphicerus campestris. Classification (NCBI taxonomy): domain Eukaryota; kingdom Metazoa; phylum Chordata; class Mammalia; order Artiodactyla; family Bovidae; genus Raphicerus; species Raphicerus campestris. The sequence continues at coordinate 425,528 of SJYW01011579.1, read as the reverse complement.
TTGGAAGCCACAGTCTGGTAGGAAAGGCTTAAGGTGAATAGACGGTCATAATCATTGTTTGGCTGTGACTGTATGCAGTGCTCAGAAGTACTGACATCACGTAGCAGTATCTGGTGGGGGTTGGTGGAGGGCTCAAGAAATCATCCTAGGTGAAGTCAGATTTAAGCTGAAGCTTGAAATGTCACTAGAAGTTGACTAGGGGAGGAAAGAGGAGAAAAGCACACCAAGAGAAAGAGGGGAGGCCTGTGCCAAGGCCCTGAGGTAGGAAAGCGAATATTCCTGATTCAGGATGAAATCTGGAGAGGTGGGCGGGGCAGCCCACGTCAGGCCTTGCAGGCTGCTGGGAATTTTGGTCCTTACCCTGCAGGCAAGCCCCGATATGTCTACAAGTTCAAGTGAGGGGCCATCCCAAAGGGTATGAGGAAGCACTTCCTTATACAGAGGGCCCTTCTCAGCCAGATGGCTATGGGTGGGTTCCCCTCTCCCTCTTTGGATGCATTCTTCCTGTCCCCAGAGAGAACTGTCCTGTCTTAGAGAGAGTCAGGCAGGAAATGAGCCCAGCACTTGGCTCTTCCCCTTCCCAGGGCCCTGTCACTCCCAACCTCCCCTGGGTCCTGTCACTCCCAACCTTCCCTGGGTGTCTGCGCTTCTTGTCACTTGCTTGTAAGTTTCCTAATATAGCCTGGCTGTTTCCTCCCCAACTGGAGGCCAAAAGCCACTCTCCTGTTGCAATCTCAGTTTTTCTTGGGCTTAAAGGGGCCACGTCAGCCCATCTCATGCCAAATTTAAGCTAATGGTAGATTGGTTGATTTGATTTCACAAACTTATTCAATCCAGAGATTAGCTTTTTTTCTTTCCTCTGGTTTACCATCTTCTCTGTCCTGTTCTTATCTCATTGTCTGTCCACAATGTCCTGTCTCTTGTCCACTTCTCTGTCTCATTTTTTTTCTTTTTTCTTCTGAGACTTTTGGAAGGAACACAGTCAGATATGGATGTGAGTTGTGACACTCTGCATTTATTAACTGTGTCATGTTGGGTGAGTCTTATAGGAGCCACTATAAACATCTCTCTGGTCATTTTTGCAGATCCATTTTCAGCTGGCTAGAGCAGAAAGAAGAGAAAATAGTTATAAAATGCATGCTATTCACTCACTCATTCCTTCAACAAATATCTATCGAATATTTTTATTCAACAATATTTATGGAATAATGTTATCATTTTAGGTCCTAAGGATGCAACAGTGAACAAAAAAGAATGGAAATCCTGCATTTATGGAACTTATATTCCACTTGGGAGACATGCCGTGTGTGTGTGTGTGTGTGTGTGTGTGTGTGTGTGTGTGTGTGTGTGCTCAGTCATGTCCAACTCTCTGCAACCCTATGGAGCCTGCCAGACTCCTGTCCATGGGAATTTTCAGGCAAGAATACTGGAGTGGGTTGCCATTTCCTTCTCTAGGGAATATTCCCGACCCAGGGATCGAACTTGCATCTCCTGTGTCAGCAGGTGGATTCTTTACCACTGAGCCACCAAGGAAACCCAGGGAAGATAGTCAAAAAACAAAAGAAAAAGCAAAATATATGTAATATTAGATATGCTATCAAGGAACAAAAAGCAGAGAAGGAAGGTGAAAGAAACCTGGGTGGGGGTTAGCATTTTACTTACTTTTACAAACACTTATTTAGTTGGTTAGTTGCAGTGAGTCTTGACCTCAGCGTGCGGATCTCTGTGTGTCGCGCAGGATCTTTTGTTTTGGCGCAGGGACTCTCTAATTGTGGTCGCAGGCTTTGTTGCTCTGCAGTATGCGGGATTTTAGTTCCCCGACCAGGACTCGAACCTGTGTTCCCTGCACTGCAACGTGGATTCTTAACTACTGGACCACCAGGGAAGTCCCAGGCAGACTGTAATTTTAAACAGGGTGGTCAGATAAGCCTCAGTGAGCAAATACTTCAAGGACATTGGGAGGGAAAAGAGTTCCAAGCAGAGGGAACAACCAGTGCAAAGGTCTGAACGGGAGCATGCCTGTTGGGTTGACCTTAGGGGTCCCTTAGCAGCCATCCTGGGTATTTTTTGGGAAGCCATTTGGTTGTTTGGTTAACCAGGGCTGCATATCAGCTTGTGTTTAAAACAAAGGCTCTGAATTGCCCCCTCACTTCAGCAAACATGATGTGTCAGGCACAGTTCTGTATACTCCAGGCACAAAGATGGAGGCAGAGAAATGGCTTTCAGGGGTGCTGCTGCGGGGAGGAAGATCAAGAAGGCAGAACAGGTGTTGGGGAGCTGCGAGGGGAGGTGACAAGTTGGAGATGTGTGTCACATCTGGAGGCACCTGTCTTCAAGGTGGAACTGCAGAGGGGAAGAGGTTGGGGATATAGTCAGGATAACCAGCAGGAGATAGGTGGCAGTTATAAAAGCACCAGACGATGCAATCCCCCAGGGAGGATGGGGAGAGGGTGGTCTTGGATGGAGCCCCAGGGAGCACAGCCTGTTAGGATGGGGGTGGAATTCATATGAAGCTATTTTGTAGCTTTGTCTCAGCTTGTTCATGCAGCTAGGTGACCACACACACTAGCACAACTTTGCAGAATCACAAAATCACAGGCATATCTTTTCCTTCATAGTTCATCAGCAGTATTAACTCATTTAAACCTCCAACAAGCCTCTGAGGTAAGAGGCAACTGTTAATCTGTTCTAACAGGTGAGACAGCTGAGACACAGAGAGGTTAAGTCACTTGCCCAAGGTTACACAGCTAGCAAGGGCCAAGGCAGGATTCAGACCCAGCAGCCTGGCTCGAGTCTGCACTTCTAACCACTACCCTCTTCTGCCCCTCTATGCATGTCAGTCACATGCACAGATTCCAGTTCCCAGGAGCTCATGTGTTCACACTCACGGACACGCAAGGCCTTCTTGCTAACAGCTCCCTGTACACGCCACGTCCTGCACACATGTAGTGTCACATGGCCTCAGTTTCATTAATGTGCCCAACCTCACACCCTTACTCAGCATCAGGTGTCTCAATCTCAGATTACGTTGCACTTTAATACTCAGATGGCCTTGCGTACTCAGACCTCACACATACGCGTAATGTCACCTCCGCTAGGCACTCACGCCGTGTGTACACACTGCATCAGACACACATGAGCCTATACAGTCAAAACTCACTGATATTCATGTCCCCAATGGTCTTCTCTACACATGGCCTTGCACAAATACACACTTGCCCACGCCCTCCAACTTTCATACCACCGTGAAAACACCCCCTTAGCCATTCATGACCTTGGACCTTCACTTCACCTTGAATACCAGGATAACCATGCACAAACATTTAACCTCACATATAGAGCCTTGCCTGCTCACAAGTTTGCACTTTTTGATCCTCTAACAGTCTTGCACCTTCACTCAACTTTACCTGTCCTTGCACGCTGAAGACCACAAATGCTCTCATAACCTTACATACATCTCATGACCACCCATTGGTGATCTCGGTCATCCTCTGTGCACACACTGCCTTGCACACTCATGCTTCCACATGCTCCTCTACCTTGCACACTCACACAACTGCAATTTTCACACTACTGCACAAACTCACTGTCTTACTCACTCTCGCTCTGGCACTTTTCATTTCTCTTGTGTGATTCCATTTCTATGCATGCTCAGTTAACTTCGCACTCACAGAGCCTCACCTGCTCACTCTTCACTTAAAAAGCCTCTCTCAACCTCACTCTGTTTGGCACACTAAAGACTCTAGCTCGTTCCCACCAGCAATATACACATTGTCTGCTCATGTCCTGGCACACTCGTGTAACTCCATGCACTTTAGGGACCTCGCCTGCTGGCACAGCTTCACACACTGATGCCCTGCGTCATTCCACCTCACTCCATCTGGCATGCTCGTGACCTTGCCAGGTTCCCACCAGCGGGACTATTCACACCGCTGCATCAACGCCTGGCTTTCAGGCGTGTGTTCTCACACACTCAGGCAATCTCAACCCTCGGAGGCCTGCTGGCTCCGGTCACTCCACATCCCCTGCCCCTCGATGGCCTGGCCTGTGGCACGGCCGGGCTCCCTGGCAGCCCTGGGGCCACTGACCGTCCTCTCCTCGCCCGCAGGGACGTACCAAGGCCAGTTCACCAACGGCATGCGCCACGGCTACGGCGTGCGCCAGAGCGTGCCCTACGGGATGGCCGTGGTGGTGCGCTCGCCGCTGCGCACGTCGCTCTCGTCCCTGCGCAGCGAGCACAGCAACGGCACGCTGGCCCCGGACTCGCCCGCCTCGCCGGCCGCCGACGGCCCCGCGCTGCCCGGGCCGGCCATCCCGCGCGGCGGCTTCGCGCTCAGCCTCCTGGCCAACGCCGAGGCGGTGGCGCGGGCGGCCAAGGGCGGCGGCCTGTTCCAGCGGGGCGCGCTGCTGGGGAAGCTGCGGCGCGCCGAGTCGCGCACGTCCCTGGGCAGCCAGCGCAGCCGCGTCAGCTTCCTCAAGAGCGACCTCAGCTCGGGCGCCAGCGACGCCGCGTCCACCGGCAGCCTGGGCGAGGGCGCCGACGAGGCCGCGCCCTTCGAGGCCGACATCGACGCCACCACCACCGAGACCTACATGGGCGAGTGGAAGAACGACAAGCGCTCGGGCTTCGGCGTGAGCGAGCGCTCCAGCGGCCTCCGCTACGAGGGCGAGTGGCTGGACAACCTGCGCCACGGCTACGGCTGCACCACGCTGCCCGACGGCCGCCGCGAGGAGGGCAAGTACCGCCACAACGTGCTGGTCAAGGGCACCAAGCGCCGAGTGCTGCCGCTCAAGAGCAGCAAGGTCCGCCAGAAGGTGGACCACGGCGTGGAGGGCGCCCAGCGCGCCGCCGCCATCGCGCGCCAGAAGGCCGAGATCGCCGCCTCCAGGTAGGACCCCCGGGCGGGGCGCGGATGGCCAGCGTCCCACTCCGGGAAGGGGTCCCGGGCCAGCGCAACCTCAGAGGCCCTGTTCCTGCTTCTTTCACCATCAGGGGTTTCCCCTCAGGACTTTATATAGAGGGTTTATTGGCGTTGCTTCGGGATTTCATGTCACCTGTTCACCCATCCATTCATTGTCCATCCATCATCCATCTATTTACATACTCTATTCTTCCCACCTACCCAATCCCTNAAGACTTTATATAGAGGGTTTATTGGCGGTGCTTCGGGATCTCATGTCGCCTGTTCACCCATCCATTCATTGTCCATCCATCATCCATCTATTTACATACTCTATTCTTCCCACCTACCCAATCCCTCTCTTCACTTAAACCTTGCGTTCACCCAACTTTTATAATATTGACCTAAACAACCATCTCTCTACCTAACTGTCCATCCCACCCGCCCAGCCACTTAATTTTCTGTTTACTCATTATACCACCGTTACCCATCCAGTCACCCAACAGCCTATTCAACCACCTAGTCGCCCATCCAACCACCCTGTCATTCATCCATTCATCCAACCCCTTCGCTCACCTAACTTTACTACCCACCCTAGCAATCCCTCCATTCACCCAGCTCCTCTATCCATCCATCCACTCGGCCCCTGTATAACATCCATCTTATCCACCCAACCATTTCTTCATCTATCCATTCAGCTTTCCATCTTTACACCCACTCAGCCAAGCACTCACCGCCCCATCCATCCACAACCATTCTTCCAACCACCCAGACACCCATTCAACCACCCATCCATCCATTCAACCACCCATCCATCCCTTCATCCCCAGTACCCACATTCACTCAGCTTCTTCCATCCACCGAACCACCAACCATCCCATTTACCCCACCACCTTCATTCATCTGATTTCCTCCATTTATCCACTCACCCCTTTACCCAGTCATGCTTCCTTCCACTGAAACAACATCCACTTCTACCACCTGCCCAGTCATCCCGCCATCCACCCATTATCCATCCATCCAACCACCTGCATCACTCAAACAGACCCAGCAACCCATCCGCCCGTCCATTCTCTCAGCCACCTCCACTGGCCTGTCCGCCAGCCCTTCATCCATCCACTCTCCATCCGTTCAGTACCTACGCTTTCATCCATATTCGAGCCCCTCAGTGTCTTTTCACTGTACTTCAGAAAAAGTTCCAATATTACCTTCAAATGTTTATAATACCTGCTGTGTGCATGGCATTATTTTAAGTGGTTTACAAATATCGACTCATTCAGTCTCCTTAATGACTTTGTACTATTTTTATCTCCATTTTACAGATGATATAAATGAGGTTCTGAAAGATAAAGTTGCAAATCACCCAGGTAGTGAGTGGCCAGGTATTAAGTGGTTCCTACCCTCCTGTCCAGCCTCATTTTCTACCACCGTGTCCTAGGACCTGGAGCTTTGGCTCTGTGCTAGTCATACTGGCCTTTCATCATCCTTCTCTAGTTCTTCCTATCCGAAGACTTTTGTTCCTGCTGATTGTTCTGCCTGGACTACTCTTCCTTCCTCTTGCTGCCCCTTAATTTCCATTCCTCCTTCAGAGATCGGGTCAAGGCTTACCCCCACATAGAGCTGATGAAGCCTCATCCCCTGTCACAGCCTGACTCTCACTCAGCTGCATAGATGTCTTCTTACAACATTCGCAGTTGCAACTTTATGCTGCTTATATGATTTGTTTATATTCTAGCTCTTAAAATGGGCTTCCTGTGAGCCAGTCACCATTCTGATGTCTTCATGTATGTGTGTTAGTTGCTGAGTCGTGTCTGACCGTTTGTGACCCCACGGACTGTAGCTCACCAGGCTCTTCCGTCCATGGGATTCTCCAGGCAAGAATACTGGAGTGGGTTGCCAGTCCCTTCTCCAAGAGACCTTTCCGACCCAGGGATCAAACCCAGGTCTCCTGCATTGCAGGCGGATTGTTTACCATCTGAGCCACCAGGGAAGCCATCAGGGATGTATAGTAACTCATTTAATTTTTACAAGGTCATGAGGAGGTAGGTACTGCTGTTAATCCCATTCTGCAGATGTTGATGAACTTCAGGGGCAACAGAGGGTGTGGCAGGACAGCGGTGAGAGGTACCAGCCTGTCCTCTTGCCGAGAACCCTCCTGCTGGCGGCTTGAAATGGCCTCGGATGGAGGCTTTTACACNATATATGAGGTTCTGAAAGATAAAGTTGCAAATCACCCAGGTAGTGAGTGGCCAGGTATTAAGTGGTTCCTACCCTCCTGTCCAGCCTCATTTTCTACCACCGTGTCCTAGGACCTGGAGCTTTGGCTCTGTGCTAGTCATACTGGCCTTTCATCATCCTTCTCTAGTTCTTCCTATCCGAAGACTTTTGTTCCTGCTGATTGTTCTGCCTGGACTACTCTTCCTTCCTCTTGCTGCCCCTTAATTTCCATTCCTCCTTCAGAGATCGGGTCAAGGCTTACCCCCACATAGAGCTGATGAAGCCTCATCCCCTGTCACAGCCTGACTCTCACTCAGCTGCATAGATGTCTTCTTACAACATTCGCAGTTGCAACTTTATGCTGCTTATATGATTTGTTTATATTCTAACTCTTAAAATGGGCTTCCTGTGAGCCAGTCACCATTCTGATGTCTTCATGTATGTGTGTTAGTTGCTGAGTCGTGTCTGACCGTTTGTGACCCCACGGACTGTAGCTCACCAGGCTCTTCCGTCCATGGGATTCTCCAGGCAAGAATACTGGAGTGGGTTGCCAGTCCCTTCTCCAAGAGACCTTTCCGACCCAGGGATCAAACCCAGGTCTCCTGCATTGCAGGCGGATTGTTTACCATCTGAGCCACCAGGGAAACCATCAGGGATGTATAGTAACTCATTTAATTTTTACAAGGTCATGAGGAGGTAGGTACTGCTGTTAATCCCATTCTGCAGATGTTGATGAACTTCAGGGGCAACAGAGGGTGTGGCAGGACAGCGGTGAGAGGTACCAGCCTGTCCTCTTGCCGAGAACCCTCCTGCTGGCGGCTTGAAATGGCCTCGGATGGAGGCTTTTACACTGTAGTCTTCAGGGTTAAGCAGGAGAAGGGCCGAGTCTTAGCTCTTTCACCTCTCAGCTCGGACCTGGGCAACTCAGTTTGCCCATCTGAACTTCCGTTCCCGGTCTGCGATGCCACCATTTCTTAGTTGTATGTTCTTGGCTAAATCAACCTCAGTTGTCTCATCTATAAAAATGGGGTGGGTCTGAGGGTTAAGAAATGCACATCCAGTGGTTCACAGTTCTGTCATGGGACGAGTTCTCTTAGAAGCCAACTTTGAGATGGAGATTAATATGCAAGAGGTTTACAGGCACATTCTGAGGATCAATATCTGGGGAAGGGAAGAAGACAGGATTGGGCAGAGGGTCATGCTGGGCTGCAATGCAGTCTCCACAATGCCTCAGCAGACCCCAAGGGGCACCCTGCAGTGGAGAGGACCTTCAAAGTTCTCCCAAGTTGAAGTGAGGGAGCTGGAGCTTTGGAGCCTCTGCACTGAATCCAAGCTGACCTCCGGAAGGCGCATGACCTGGGGCTGGTCGGCTCTCTCTAGCTAGTGGCAGTCCCTGGACAGGATGGACAGTAGGCTGCACTCTGAGCAGCTGGGTTGAGGCAGGAGGAGGGAAGAAATAAATCTTGGGTTCTGAAGGGGAAAGTGGGTGGCACATCAGAGTACCCACCGCCGTGCTAGACACCTAGCCAAGGACTCCACAGATACTGCTAGTCACGGTGTCCTTCCGTGAATCCCTTTTACAGATGTGGAAAGTGAGACCCAGAGAAGGAAGACAGTACGCTTCAGGCCACCTGGCAAGCAAGTGAGAGAACCAGGGCTTCAGCTCCTAGATTTCTGGTTCCAAAGCTTTAACCGGCACATTTGCCCACTCTCAACATTGTAAACTTTCAGTTGCTAGGTATGTGAGAATAGTTACTGTCATTAAGGCAGAAAGAAGGTATGGGTAATTTTCTTAGGATTTCTTGGTTAGGGGCAGAGCCAGATAGTCATATGATTTATTGGATGCTTTTATGAGCACTTTATAATGTTTATTTGGCTGCACAGAGTCTTAGTTTGCATCACTTGGGATCTTCAATCTTTACAGCATGTGGAATGCAGTTCCCTGACTGGGGACTGAACCCAGGCCCCTTGCCTTGGGAGCTCTGAGTCTTACCCAAGGGGTAAGTCCCAAGGGGTCACTTTTTAAAAATAGCACTTTGATGTTGGAATCATTATAGACTTACTGAAGAGCTGCAAAGGTAGTACAGAGAGTTCCCATATGCTCTTAACCCAGATTCCTCTAATGTCAACTTCTTTCATTACAGTGACACATTCATCAAAGCCAACATTCATACCTTACTGTTAACTAAACTTCAGACTTTAAGGTGGTGTCTCAAATTACCATTTTCTCCTTCCCCTAATTTAATCTTTGGATCCCAGACATTCAGTTCAGCCCACACTCAGAAAGGGTCTGGAGTTAACCTCTACCTTTTGGAGGGGAAAGTATCCATATACGTAACTAGACATTCTTCTGTATGGAAGATTTCTCTCTTCTCTCCAAAGGAACATTTAAAATTATTATGCCAAGTGTATATAGTTACGACAGGCACAAGCCAAGGCTGTTCTGTGCCAGCCTGGGGCTCAAAAGAGCTTAAATGAGGTAAGAGCTTAAACTCTTGATTTGGAAGTCTGCGAGCTGGAATTCTGGCTCTTGTATTGAATGGCTGTGTGACCTTGCCCAAGTGGCCTCACCACTCTGGACCTTGGCTCTCCTCTCTTTCCTGGGTTTGTTTTGGGGAGTAGATGCTCCTGGCACAGAGCAGCCAACAGTCAAAGCAGTCTTTGCCATCACTTAACATGTTCAATTTTAAAGGTGATGAAATGGAAGCTTGCAGAGGAGGGATTTCCCCAAGGTCTTCCCCTGCTGGGGACAAAAGCTTGTCCCTCTCCGCCCCCTTGCTTTCCTTATCCTCCCTGTCTTTCCTGCTAAGACTGTGCCCTTGAACATGAAGACACTGAGCTTCCTCCAAGAAGGCTGCCAGGCCCACGGCTGGCACTGAGTCTCAGGAGTGAGAAGGTGGTGCCAGCTTCCTCCACGCGGTGCCACCGGGAGGGGAGGTTAGGATTCCTTATCCTGAATGCCCACAGGGCTGGTGGCACTGGGGTGGAAGGGGGGATCATGGGTAGCTGCTTGACTCGGTTTTAAGCTCAGATTGAATTTCCAATTAAGGGAATCTTTGGGTTAGGAGGAGCCTTGCTCCCGGGGGCTTTGTTGAGTAATCAGGCTGCAGAGAACAGAGAGCCTTCCTACCAGCCTTCTTGGCCCAGGCAGCCTGGGGTTTCTCTCCATTGTGGCCTCAGATTGTCTGCTCTGAGCTTGAAAGGAACTTCTCAGCTCAAAGTCTAGGACCAGGATCGCTTTCCCAGGGAGAAGGGAGAGAGCTGAGACGTCTCATTCCCTAAAATGGGCTCTAAATTGAAGGCAACTCTAGCTCTGCACTGTCCAATATGGTGGCCCCTGCCATGTGCATCTGTTGAGGTCTTAAAGTGTGGCTGACATGAATTGAGATGCACTATAACTGTGAAGCAGACCCTGGCTTTCAAAGACTTCGTAAGAAAAATATGTAAAGGAACCTAGTAATAAATTTTTATATTGATTACAGTTTGAAATGTTTATTTTTTTGCGGGGGTGGGGGATGTTGACCATTTTTAAAGGCTTTGTTGAATTCGCTACAATATTGCTTCTGTTGTTTATGTTCTGGATTTTTTTTTTTTGGGCCATGAGGCATGTGGGGTCTTAACTCCCCAACCAGGGGTTGAACGTGCAATCACCTATGTTGGAAGGTGATGTCTCAACCTCTGGACCGCTGGGGAAGTCCTGAAATGATTATATGTTAGATATAATGGGTTCAGTTCAGTTCAGTTCAGTTGCTCAGTCGTGTCTGACCCTTTGCAACCCCATGAATCGCAGCACACCAGGCCAGGCCTCCCTGTTCATCACCATCTCTTGGAGTTCACTCAGACTCACATTCATTGAGTCCATGATGCTATCCAGCCATCTCATCCTTGGTCGTCCCCTTCTCCTCCTGCCCCCAATCCCTCCCAGCATCAGAGTCTTTTCCAATGAGTCAACTCTTCCCATGAGGTGGCCAAAGTACTGGAGTTTCAGCTTTAGCATCATTCCTTCCAAAGAAATCCCAGGGTTGATCTCCTTCAGAATGGACTGGTTGGATCTCTTTGCAGTCCAAGGAACTCTCAGGAGTCTTCTCCAACACCACAGTTCAAAAGCATC
>SJYW01011579.1:382492-393087 GCA_006410735.1 Raphicerus campestris | reverse complement strand
GGTAGTGGTGGGGGCGGTAGGGGCGGGGCGAGTGAGGGAAGCAGAATACACCCAGACCCACGTCACCAGTAGACCCAGGTGGGAAGACCAACCCTGGGGAAGAAGAATCACTCTAATAGTAGCAGCTACCGTTTATGGGTCTCCACTATGCGCGTGCTGGGCTAGTCTGTAAGTTCTAGGAGGTAAATTTCTTCTGTTCATTGTTGTGCCCCTAGATCTAGCCCAGGACATGGCATGCAGTAGGTGCTTAGTAAATGCTTGTTGTGATCAAATGAATACACACTTCACATGGCACAGTTCACTTGACCCTTACGTGTTCTAGGGGCAGCTAAGCGCAATCACTGACCTGAGTTGTTGTCATTGTTCACTTGTTGTGTCTGACTCTTTGTCACCCCGTGGACTGCACACAGTGCACGAGGCTGCCTGTCCTTTACCATCTCCTAGAGTTTGCTCAGATTCTTGTCCACTGAGTCGGTGATGCTGTCTTACCAGCTCATCCTTTGTCTCCTCCTTCTCCTCTGGCCCTCAGTCTTTCCCAAGGGTCTTTTCCATGAGTTGGCTCTTCTCATCAGGTGGCCAGAGTATTGGAACTTCAGCTTCAACATCAGTCCTTCCAATGAATATTCAGGGTTGTTTTCCTTTAGTATTGATTGATTTATCTCCTTACAGTCCAAGGGTCTTCTTTAGCAGCACAGTTCAAAAGCATCAGTTCTTTGGCACTCAGCCTTCTTTATGGTCCAACTCTCATATCGGTACATGACTTCTGGGAAAACCATAGCTTTGATTATACAGACTCTTGTCGGCAAAGTGATTAACTTGAGTTACAGATGGTGAAACTGAGACTTGGAGAGGTTCCATGACTTGGCAAAAGTCATACAGTTTGGATGTGAAGGAGCTGGGGTTTGAAACCAGGTTGTCTGACTCCAACACTAACACATGCTTTGTCTTATTTTGGTGTTAAACACACTGGAATTCTTGGCTTTCCTCCTTTATTGACTGTGTGAGTTGGACAGGTTACCTAACCCTGTCATCCTTAGTTTTCTTACTTGTAAAATGGGAATTGATAGTGATGTCTACTTTAGAGATGATTGTGAGGATTAAATGAAATAATACATGCAAATGTCTAAGCACAGTGTTGATACATAGTAGGTACTCAACAAGTATTGATTATACCATAATGTAATCAACTAGTTCCCCCTTCTTGCTTTGGCTTCATTTCCAGTATTTTGTTATTATAAACAGGATTGCAGTAAATACCCTTGTATTTTGCACAGTTTGAGTATGTCGGTTGGTCGGATTCCCAGAAGAGGAATCACTAGCACGAAAATACATGGATGTTGGGACTTCCCTGGTGGTCCAGTGGCTAAGGCTCTGTGCTGCCGATGCAGATTGGTATCAGGTTCAACACCTGATCAGGGAACTAGATCCTACCTGCTGCAACTAAGAGCCGGTGCAGCCAAATGCTTAAGTAAATACATATTTTAAAAATAGGTAGATGTTAAATTTCAAAAGAAGAAAGCTTAAGGGGTCTGAAATGATAAACATGAATATATGGAAACATGAAAAATTATCTAAGTAAGAAATGTATAATAGTGAAAACTAACACTTTATACTACTCTAATATAACACTACTATAGTAAACACTGTATGCAAGGCACTGTTCTAAGCCCTTTCTGTATATTAATTCCTTTAATTTTCATAACAACCCTATGAAGTAGATATTATGATCCCAATTGTATTAGTTGTCTATCACTGGATAATAACTTATGCCCAAACATAGCAGCACGACACAGCACACATTTCCTATCTCACAGTTTCTGAGGGTTTGGTATCAGGACACAGCTCAGCTGGGCCCTTAGGCTCAGGGTCTCCCACGAGGCTGCTGTTGGTCGGGGCTGTAGTCCCATCTGAAGGCCCCACTGGGGATGGATCCACTCCACCCTCATGCACTTGTCTGTAGGAGGATGCAGTTTCTTGTGGGCGTTTGAACTGAGGCCCTTGGCTTCTCACTGCTGTTGATGGGAGGCTGTCTTCAGTTCCGTGCTATGAAAGCTCCCCCAGCATGGCAGCTTGCTTCATCAAGGCCAGCAAGAGTCTGTTATCCAAAGTCTCCGTCTTTTGTAAACTAGTCGTGGAAGTGACGTCCCGTTGTCATGGTCTTTTAGTTAGAAGCCTGTCACTGAGTTCAGCCCATACTCCGTGGTGGGGGTGGGGTGGGGGCTGAATCCCATAAAGGTGTGAACACCAGGAGCCATCTGAAAAATCTTCTTGCCATGCTTATTTTTAAGAAGAAGAAATGGATGCACAGAGAGGTTAAATGATTTGCCCAGGCCACACAGCTAATGTCTGACTCAGGGATTCAGACCTCGGTAGCATGATTTCAGATTCCATGCTCTTAAATTGTGGGCTTTACAATTAACAGTTGTTCATAAAAGGCTCGAAAGCTAACATAGCCATTGTTTTAGCACAGTGGGTTCACAGTGCTGTTGCTTAGATAGTACTGTTCTCATATTTCATAAAATGTGATTTTAAAATCTGGCATAGGCTTTTCATTTTTAAAATATTTGTTTATTTATTTGACTGCCCAGGGTCATAGTCGTGGCCCGTGGGATTTTCGACTTTTGTTGAGGCATGTGAACTTAGCTGCAGCATGTGGGGTCTAGTTCCCTGACCAGGAATTGAACCTGGGCCCCCTGCATTGGGAGTGCAGGGTCTTAGCCACTGGACCACCAGGGAAGTCCCTGGCACAGAATTTTTAAAAAAGGAAGCTTCTCTGTACAGCCAGCTCATGCAGAAAAGGCCTCACTGCTGAGAGCTGGGCTTCAGATTGGACTGTAGAGCCCAGCCCCATGTGGGGAGGGGGAGCAAGGCCTCATGTCCCCTCTCTGTCCATTCACTGGCTGCCATAGCATAACCGGACCTCAGTCATATGTAGTCAACCAGGCGATCCCAGTTTCCAATCCTCTTTCACTGGGGAAGTTGACGGTGTCCCTGCTGGTAACCACTAGCTCTGGACTCTCAGGCAGGCAGGATGCATGCTAGGGATGCCCAGGCCCCTGGGGGAAGCAGCNATTATGTAAGTAAGAAATGTATAATAGTGAAAACTAACACTTTATACTACTCTAATATAACACTACTATAGTAAACACTGTATGCAAGGCACTGTTCTAAGCCCTTTCTGTATATTAATTCCTTTAATTTTCATAACAACCCTATGAAGTAGATATTATGATCCCAATTGTATTAGTTGTCTATCACTGGATAATAACTTATGCCCAAACATAGCAGCACGACACAGCACACATTTCCTATCTCACAGTTTCTGAGGGTTTGGTATCAGGACACAGCTCAGCTGGGCCCTTAGGCTCAGGGTCTCCCACGAGGCTGCTGTTGGTCGGGGCTGTAGTCCCATCTGAAGGCCCCACTGGGGATGGATCCACTCCACCCTCATGCACTTGTCTGTAGGAGGATGCAGTTTCTTGTGGGCGTTTGAACTGAGGCCCTTGGCTTCTCACTGCTGTTGATGGGAGGCTGTCTTCAGTTCCGTGCTATGAAAGCTCCCCCAGCATGGCAGCTTGCTTCATCAAGGCCAGCAAGAGTCTGTTATCCAAAGTCTCCGTCTTTTGTAAACTAGTCGTGGAAGTGACGTCCCGTTGTCATGGTCTTTTAGTTAGAAGCCTGTCACTGAGTTCAGCCCATACTCCGTGGTGGGGGTGGGGTGGGGGCTGAATCCCATAAAGGTGTGAACACCAGGAGCCATCTGAAAAATCTTCTTGCCATGCTTATTTTTAAGAAGAAGAAATGGATGCACAGAGAGGTTAAATGATTTGCCCAGGCCACACAGCTAATGTCTGACTCAGGGATTCAGACCTCGGTAGCATGATTTCAGATTCCATGCTCTTAAATTGTGGGCTTTACAATTAACAGTTGTTCATAAAAGGCTCGAAAGCTAACATAGCCATTGTTTTAGCACAGTGGGTTCACAGTGCTGTTGCTTAGATAGTACTGTTCTCATATTTCATAAAATGTGATTTTAAAATCTGGCATAGGCTTTTCATTTTTAAAATATTTGTTTATTTATTTGACTGCCCAGGGTCATAGTCGTGGCCCGTGGGATTTTCGACTTTTGTTGAAGCATGTGAACTTAGCTGCAGCATGTGGGGTCTAGTTCCCTGACCAGGAATTGAACCTGGGCCCCCTGCATTGGGAGTGCAGGGTCTTAGCCACTGGACCACCAGGGAAGTCCCTGGCACAGAATTTTTTAAAAAGGAAGCTTCTCTGTACAGCCAGCTCATGCAGAAAAGGCCTCACTGCTGAGAGCTGGGCTTCAGATTGGACTGTAGAGCCCAGCCCCATGTGGGGAGGGGGAGCAAGGCCTCATGTCCCCTCTCTGTCCATTCACTGGCTGCCATAGCATAACCGGACCTCAGTCATATGTAGTCAACCAGGCGATCCCAGTTTCCAATCCTCTTTCACTGGGGAAGTTGATGGTGTCCCTGCTGGTAACCACTAGCTCTGGACTCTCAGGCAGGCAGGATGCATGCTAGGGATGCCCAGGCCCCTGGGGGAAGCAGCATAGTTGTGGCCAGTTCCAGCTGGGCTCTTCTGGCTTAACTGCAGTGTGCAGCAGATGCGTGGGTCAGCAAAGGCTGTGGTGCCAGACAGACCTGGAGTCGTGTTCCAGCCGGCTCTGGATCTCACTAGCTATGAGTGAGTGATTGTGCTAGGTTGCTTCAGTCGTGTCTGACTCTTTGTGGACCCTGTGGACTGTAGCCCACCAGGCTCCTCTGTCCATGGGATTCTCCAGGCAAGAATCCTGGAGTGGGTTGCCATGCCCTCATCCAGGGGATCTTCCTGACCCAGGGATTGAACCCATGTCTCTTACGTCTCCTGCATTGGCAGGCCAGTTCTTTACCACTAGTGCCACCTGGCAGTGAGCCATGGGCAAATAATTTCCTGAGCTTTCCTTTCTTCTGCACAGTGAGTTGCCTTGAGGATGGCATGAGATCACACAGGTGGCTGCAGTTTCCTGTTGCTTCTGTAGCAAATTACCTCTAACTTGGGGGCTTAAAACAGCACAGACTTACTCTCTTACTGTTCTGGAAGTCAGAAGTCTGAGATCGGTCTCAGTGGGCTACAGCCAAGGTGATGACAGGGCTGGTTCCTTTTGAGGGTTCTGGCAGGAGAATCCAATTCCTTGATTTTTTAGCCTCTTAGTGGCCGCTCCCATTCCTTGGCTTGTGGCCCCATCCTGCATCTTCGAAGGGCATCACTCATCTCAGCTTCCATCATCATATCATCTTCTCCTCTCCTGTGGTCACACCTGCTCCTGCCTCCCTCCTATAAGGACATGCGTGGTTACATCTAGAGCCTGCTTGTCTAACCCAGGATAATTCTTGCATCTCAGGATCTTCAATTTAATCACATCTGCAAAGCTCCTTTTGCCGTATAAGGTAACATTCACTGGTTCCAGGGATTTAGGACCTGGATATCCCTGGGGCCATGATTCAGCTGACCACATAGGTCAAGGGTCTGGCACATAGTTAGCACTTAGGGAACAGTAGCTTGTCACTCTGCCCCCTTCATAGAGCCTGGAGGATGGGAAGGGGTGTCACATACCCACTCACACATGGTGAAGATTTCCCAGCTGGGCTGGTGATTCTTTTTCAAGAAGAGGAGAATGGTGTTTGTAAAACATAATCTGGAAGAGTTCACCTCCACAGCCTGGGGATTTCAGTCTGGGCTTCCAAGGTGGGGAGATTCTGCTTAAGCTCTTGGGGGGTGGCACGGCCCCCCAGACTCAAAACCCATGCCCCTCCACTTCAACTAAAACAAATCAACTTTAAAAAATTTTAAAACACTTGCATAGAGCTTTCTATGTGCCAGGTTCCATTCTAAATACTTTATGTATGGTAATTCTACAACTCTGTGAGGCAGGGGCTATTCATATCCCCACTTTAAAGATGGAAAAAAAAAATCAAAGTACAGAGAATTTATGTCACCCACTGTGAGAAAACTGCTCTTAATCACCTCAAATACCAAAATATTTAAAAAATCTGTTTATTTTTCATATTTTGTGTGCTGATGAAGCCATATTATACTACATCTTTAAAAAAATTATGTATTTGGCTGCACCAGGTCTTCACTGGGGCATGTGGGATCCAGTTCCCTGACTGGAGATCGAACCCCAGGCCCCCTGCATTGGGAGCACAGAGTTTTAGCTACTGGACCACCAGGGAAGTCCTCTACTACATCTTTTATATATTTATAATATGTGATGTAAAAATAAGAAAATGCAAATTATGAACATGGAGCTCACCACCTGGGCTTTCTCCTGCCCTGTAGCCTTCTGTTCATGTTTGTTCTCAAAACTTTTCACCTTGTCTTGTCTTTCCTACCAGACTCTAGATCCTTCCAGAGCAGGGGCCACTTCTGGTGTAATGTTCACAATAAAAATAATGGCCAAGTGACTTAACCTCATTGTGCCTCAGTTTCTTCATCTGTAAAATGGTTGTAGTGCCTGTTTCCTAGGGCGGTATAAACCCTTAGTTTATTTTCCACTTTTTCTTATTAGAAGTAAGTAGCCTTCCAAGATCTAAATGTAGAAACTGAACGATAAAACTCTGAGAAGAAAATATGGTAATAAGTTTTTTGTGACCTTGAGTTAGGCAAAAGCTTCTTAGATGTGATAACATCCGTCTAGACAACAAAAGGAAAAATAGATAAATTGGAAATCATTAAGCTTAAGAGCTTCTGTGCTTCAAAGGACACCATCAAGGAATTGAAAAAACAATAGAATGGGAAAAATGTTTGCAAATCCTATATTTGATAAGGAACTTGTATCTAAAATATATTGAGAACTTTTACAACTTAAAAAATTGAAAACAGGCAAAGAATCTATATAAACATTTTTTTTCCTAAGACGATAACATAAATGGTCATTAAACATTTAAAAACATGCTCGACATCATTAGCCACCAGGGAAGTGCGGATCAAAACTACAATGAAATGAACCTCACAAACTATTACGTGACTAAAATTTTAAAATGGATAATAATAAGTGTTGACAAGGATGTGGAGCGATTGGAACCCTCATGTTACTAGAAGAAAGTACAATGNACCAGGGAAGTGCGGATCAAAACTACAATGAAATGAACCTCACAAACTATTACGTGACTAAAATTTTAAAATGGATAATAATAAGTGTTGACAAGGATGTGGAGCGATTGGAACCCTCATGTTACTAGAAGAAAGTACAATGATGCACTCAATTCAGAAGTTCCTCAGTCTGGAATTTCCTCAAAAGTTTTAAAAGAGTTACCACATGACCCAGCAATTGCACACCTTAAGGTGTACACCCAGAAGAAATGAAAATGTACATCCATCCCAAACTTGTACAGGAATATCTATAGTAGCATTATACATAGTAACCAGGTGGTGGAAACACTCCAAACGTCCTTCAACTGAGGAACACATAAACTAAATACGGTTTAGCCACACACACAGTGGACCATTATTGGCAATGGAAAGCGATGAAGTACTGTCCATGCTGCAACGTGGGTGAACTTTGAAACAAAGTTTGCATGACATATCCTGCTACAAGAATACCTGTTTAAACACCAATTTGTTGGCAGTCCTGAGATTTTTGGAAAGGAATTGCTGGTAAACTTTGTCACGTGCCCAGTCACTTCAGTCATGTCCGACTGTTTGTGGACTGTAGCCCGCCAGGCTCCTTTGTCCAAGGGGATTCTCCAGGAAGAAATATTGGAGTGGGTTGCCATGCCCTCCAGCAGATCTTCCCAATCCACGGATCAAACCTGAGTCTCCTGTGTATCCTGCANCCATATGGGCTAGCAATGCTACTCCTGGGTGTGTTCCCAGAAGGAAGAAAAGAAAAAAACCCTGTAATACAAAAAGGCTTCTTCAATGGTTCAGCAGTAAAGAATCTGCCTGCAATGCACAAGACACAGGAGACATGGGTTAGATCCCTGGGTTGGGAAGATCCCCTGGAGGAGAGCCCGGCAACCCACTCCAGTATTCTTGCCTGGAGAATCCTCATGGACAGAGGAGCCTGGAGGGCTGTAGTCCATAGGGCCACACAATGTAGGACAACCCTGAAGTGACTCAGCACAGCATGCATACGTGGAATCTAAAACAACGTAGTGAATATAACAAGAAACAGATTCATGGTTATAGAGAACAAACGCAGTGTTTACCAGTGGGAAGCGCGAAGGAGAAAATGTAGGGGATTAAGTGGTACAAACTATTACGTACAAAATAAATGCCTTAAGGACATATTTTACAACACACAATATTTTATAATAAATAATTATTACCTTTAAAATTGGGAATCACTATGTTGGACATCTATAACTTATAAAATATTGTGCAACAAATATGCCTAAATAAAGAAAAACTTTTATTAATATATATATATATATATATATACTGAGGAGAGGAACAGAAGATCATGCGTAGTAATCTACACACTGCTGAAGAAAGAATTTGAAAACTGGAAAGTAAAACAGAATGAATAACTCAGAATGTGGCACAGAGAGATAAAAGTATGTAAAAGTTTAAAAGAATTATAGGATAAAATGAGAAGATCCAAAACACATCAAAGGGTAAGTAATAAAGACTCAATTGTCATAGCAACAGTGGCTGAGAATTTTCTACAATTGAAGAAACATGAGGTTTTAGATTGGCAAGTACATCAAGAAAGGTAAATAAAAGCAAACCCACACTAAGCAGCAGAGAAAACCGTAGAGCATCAGCGCATAGGAGAAAATCTTCAGAGTAAACAGAAAGAGCAACCTAAAAAAGGGCAATTAGACAGATTTTTTTTTATTAGCAAGTATACAAGCTGGAAGATCACAGAGTAATATTTTTAAGAGCTGAGAATAAGTATCTGTCAGCCTAGACTCCCATTTCAAGCTAAGCTATCCTTGAAGAGAAGGAAAAATGGGGAAGACATTTTCAAAGTCAGAACTAATCACTCAGTCCCTCACTGACAGAAATATTTTTTAAGTACTTCAGGAAGAAAGAAAGTCCACGAGAAGGAATGGATGGATATAAGACGCAATAGTGAGCAAAGAAATTAGCAAATATCTTAGTAAGCATTAATAGATGAAAGGAAAATTTGTAAAATGAATATGAATCAGATATCATAGATCTTTCCTTTTAAGCCATGAGCAATTTCTAAGTACACTTTGAAAAACACTCAAATAGGTTTTTCTCCAATAATTCAAAGGAAGTTCAACCTTAGTAAATCAATTATTCTATTATTATAATTCACTACATTAGCATTCACACCTAATTAAAAAAAATTTTTTAATCTTAGTATTAATGAATTATAAATAGAAGGAAGCAATAGTAACATGATAGTGGTAACTACAAAAATCCTATCACAAAACATTTACTTCACAATGAAATAGTGGAAGCACTTATATTTAAGTGAAGAACAAGACACCATTTATAATTCAACCTTTTCCTGAGACCTTAACAAAACAATTCCAAAAAATAAACAGAGGTTTAAATATTGACATTAAAGTGGAAATTCATGACCCAGATAATCACAATGGTGTGATCACTCATCTAGAGCCAGACATTCTGGAATGCGAAGTCAAGCAGACCTTAGGAAGCATCACTACGAAAAAAACTAGTGGAGGTGATGAATTTCCAGTCGAGCTATTCCAAATCCTAAAAGATGATGCTGTCAAAACGTTGCTATCAAAATGTTGCTGTCAAAATGCTGCACTCAGTATGTCAGCAAATCTAAAAAACTCAGCAGTGGCCACAGGAATGGAAAAATTCAATTTTCATTCCAATCCCAAAGAAAGGCAATGGAGAAGAATACTCAAACTACTGCAAAATTGCACTCATCACACACGCTAGTAAAGTAATGCTCAAAATTCTCCAAGCCAGGCTTCAACATTACATGAACCATGAACTTCCAGATGTTCAAGCTGGATTTAGAAAAGGCAGAGGAACCAGAGATCAAATTGCCAATACTGTTGGATCATCAAAAAAGCGAGACAGTTCCAGGAAAAAATCTACTTCTGCTTTATTGACTATGCCAAAGCCTTTGACTGTGTGGATGACAACAAACTGTGGAAAATTCTTAAAGAGATGGGAATACCACACCACCTTACCTGCCTCCTGAGAAATATATATGCAGGTCAAGAAGCAACAGTTAGAACTGGATATGGAACAACAGACTGGTTCCAAATAGAGAAGGAGTCCATCAAGGCTGCTTATTTAACTTCTATGCAGAGTACATCATGAGAAATGCTGGGCTGGAAGAAGCACAAGCTGAAATCAAGATTACCAGGAGAAATATCAATAACCTCAGATATGCAGATGATACCACCCTTATGGCAGAAAGTGAAGAGGAACTAAATAGCCTCTTGATGAAAGTGAAAGAGGAGAGTGAAAAAGTCAGCTTAAAATTCAACATTCAGAAAACTAAGATCATGGCATCCAGTGCCATCACTCCATGACAAACAGATGGGAAAACAATGGAAACAGTGAGAGACTTTATTTTGGGGGACTCCAAAATCACTGCAGGTGGTAACTGCAGCCATGAAATTAAAAGA
>SJYW01011579.1:325288-347312 GCA_006410735.1 Raphicerus campestris | reverse complement strand
CTCTCAGGCCACTGCTGAAGACAGGCTGCTTGTCAGCCAGCGTGTCCCAGGGAGAGGGGAGCAGGTGTGGGGTTCCCGCTGGGCGCCGTCTGTGATAAGCTCCTCAGCTTGCTTGGCAGGGACTGGTTTTTGCATGTAGCCCCTTTCCGGTGTGCTGTGTACCATGCTGGTTTCTCCTGTCCTTGGTGCTGGCTGGGCGTGGGTGGGGGCTGAGGGCTGTGGCCTCGGCCCTGGGGAAGGATGGAGGGCCAGTGGCCGAGGCCCCTTGGAGCCGGAGGAGGGGGGGGGAAGGGCGTGGCTAGGACATTTAAACTGAGCTGGAGGGAGCAGCTGCTTTCCTGTCTTTGTTTCTGTGCTCCTTGGGGGCTGGGGCGGAGGTAGTCTGGTCTCCCCCCGGGCTTGCTCTGAAGTTTGTTTCTGACAGGGTCAGCTTTCCCTTCCTCCCTCAATACTTGGGAACCTTCCCTCCAGCTCCACACTTACTGTTTCCAGCACCGCTGGGGCCTCGAGTTTGTTGGATTGCATTTCTGCCGAGAGGAGCCTGTGGGTTCTTCTGTCCTCCAGGGGCTCCACCATCGTGTGTGGGCTTTTTTGGACAAGTAGGGCAAGAGGAAGGTGGGCTGGGGTTGCTGCTCAGGGGAGACAGGCTCCAGGCCTGGGCTCTGAGGTCACTGTCCGGGGTTTTTGGTCTGGCTCAAGGTTGGGGATAAGCCTCTGGCTGCCAGGGCTCCTGGGTGGGGCCTTGTTTGGGGGTTGGTATTTGGGGTGAAGGTTCAGGAAGCTGCCGTCTATGCAATAATAAACTTGCATCTCTGCTCACAGGCTCTGCCTGGGCTTCGGGGGTCTGCTTGTGGGCTCAGGACGGGGGACTGGTCTGAGGAGGAGGAGGGCGAAGCTAAGGACCCTGGGTCATGCTGGGTTAGGCCCTGCCTCTCTTAGTTTCCATAATACCTCCTGTGCGTGCGCCTGCTCAATCGTGTCCAACTCTCTGCAACCCCGTGGACTGTAGCCCACAAGCCTCCTCTGTCCATGGGATCAGCTTGGCAGGAATACTGGAGTGGTTTGCCATTTCCTCCTCCAGGGGATCTTCGCAACCCAGGGATCGAACCCGTGTCTCCTGCAGCTCCTGCATTGGCAGGCAGATTCTTTACCATTGCACCACCTGGGAATACCTCCTGAGGGGTGGCTGAAAGGCTTCAGCCCTGACAGGGGCTCCTCAAAGGCCACAGACCTTCTAGGGGAGACCCTGGGTTTGTAAGGCCAACTTCTAAAAGATTCCCTGAGGAGCATACAGCAAAAGAGCCTACCTTTAGAAAAAAATCTTTGGCCACCCACCCCGCAAGATCTTAGTTCCCCAGTCAGGGATGGAACTTGTGTCCCCTACTTTGAGAGTCTTAACCACTGGACCTCCAGGGAAGTCCCGAAGGAGCCTGCCGATTGGCCTCCCTGGGCTCTTGTCCTCTTAGCATACTTATTTCACTCCTCCGAGCCTCAATTTTCTCATCTATAAAACAGAGAAAATACTACCTCCTGGGGTTGTAGTGAGGATAACTTTAAACGTTAAAGCTCATATAAAGCCCAGCAATTGAGGGCAGGAAGTGCAGACTTCCCATTTTGGGGTCATTACTGCTATTGACCTGAAGTACAGTCATTAGCCCTCTCTCAAGCCCTTTGCATTTTAACTGAAACCCCAGAAACCTCGAGGGGATGGAGATGATTCCGAGCTCCTGTCAGAAAGTCACAGAGCGTCTCAGTCAAAGGAAGGACCTAGAGGCCATCATCATAGCTTCCAGAGGCTTAGACGGGAGAAGAGACTTGCCCAAGGTCACACAACAAGCCAGGGGTGGGAAAGCAGTTATCTTGACTTGTTTTTGTGGCTAAGTCAAACCAGCAGCCTCCATGAGATAGTTGGAGGGAAGGGTCCCTCACCAGTCAGTAGGCTTGAGTTCAGGCAGGTTCCGGAGTGCTTCGGTGCTCAGGAGTCCTGGCTGACTGCCTAGTGTAATCACTGACTTACTGCATGCCAGACATCCCTTCTTTCTGGGCCTCAGTTTCCTCTTTTGCCAAGGAGACCATCATCCCTGCCCCGTTGCCTTCTTTACAGGCATCATGGTTGTGAGCATCTGATGAGGTAGCTCATGAGTGGTAAAGAGGTTGTTGGCAAAACCCTGGAATAATCCAGGGGTCCTAAAGAAGAAGGATGGGCTTGGAGGGACCACAGGACGGATGGAAGGGCTGGGAGGGAGGAGGGAGTTGTGCTCTGCAGAGGATTGAATAAAGTGCACCAAGAGAAGAGGGAGTGGGCAGCCAGCCCATTGTGGGGGATTTGCAGACTGGCCCTGTGTGTGTGTATATGTGTGTGTGTGTGTAAAGTGGGAGTGCGGGGTGAGGGGGCAGGTAGACAGCCTTCGAATCCCCTTGAATGGTTTGGGGGGAAAAAGCTCATTCCAGAGCCGGCTGGAACGTTGGAGTCAGGTAAGATTGGTTGGAGTCCGGCGCCCCCTGGGGGCTGAAGCGCAGCACACAGCCTGGCTGGTCCCCCTTTCAGCCTTGGCCACTGACACCTCTAGAAGTTTGTCCTCCGCTGCTAGGTCCAAGATCCTTTGAAGGTGTCTTGTGCCCTAGGGGAATTTAAAACCACCTCAAGGACGTTAACTAGGGCCTGTGATTACTACCACTGCCCTGGAATCTTGGCAGGACTCTTCCAGGGCAGAAAAAAAGATGGGGGGCCTAGGAGCTGTGGGATCCAGATGAGGGATTTGTGACAAGATGAAAATTTTCATAATTTCTGATGAACCAACAAAGGATCTGACTGTGCTGGGAGAGATGAAGGCCCATATGATGACTTGGCGGCCTCAAGCCTGAAAAAGTTCTATGGTGCACCCTCAAATATGTAGCTCAAAATAAACACAATAGCAAAACTGTAAAACACGAAACTTGCATGTATGCTGAAATTCAAGTAGCTCACTTTTCCTTTGTCCAGAAGACTGTCTCTGGAGATGAAACTTCTCCCTCACGAGTGCTTCTTGGCCATATGGCACCTCCTCTGAAAGCGAGCAGATTACTTCCTTCAAGGTCAGCTTCATCAACGTGAGCTGTTACCCTATTCTTATTTCTCCACTTGGCAGTGGGACAGGATGCCCAGGGAGCAAGTGGAGGCTCCTCTTCCACATTTTCCAGTTGGAAGGGGCTTCTGTTTGCCAGAAAAAGAGCCCAGGACCTTATAATAGGATATGGGAAGAGAAGCAAGGCTGACATGGGAGGAACTGTTTCAGAGGGGGCTGAAGCGGGGAGACCCTGTGGTCTGAGCCCCGGCCTTGCCTCGGGCTCTGCAGGGGGCAGGGTGTGGAGAGGGGAGTCTCTCACCTGAGGCTCCTCCGATTTCTGGTCACCTTGGCCTACAGCAGCTTGTGGTGGGGCTCCCAGCCAGAGATGGAGGTGAGGCCATAGCCGTGAAGACACCAAATAGTGGCCGCTGGACCAGTGATCAGGCTTCCCCAGTGGATCAGATGGTAAAGAATCTGCCTGCAATGCAGGAGACCTGGGTTCGATCCCTGAGTCAGGAAGATCCCCTGGAGAAGGAAATGGCAATCCGCTCCAGTGTTCTTGCCTGGAAAATCCCATGGACAAGAGAAGCCTAGCGGGCTGCAGTCCACCAGGTCACAAAGAGTTGGACATGGCTGAGTGGCTGAATACACATAGAGACTAGTGATGATGGACAAGGCCCTGGCCCTTTGCTGAAAAATAATTCTAACAAAGATAGAAGATAATGAAACAAGTGAAGTATTTATTAGAAGGAAAAAAGTACTGTATACATGGATAGACACACAGGCAGACTCAGCTGCAGGGCTGCACCCTCATGGCAGTTTAAATCACTTACATGGAGCATTTCTTCCAGTTTTCCTTTGGCTAATCTTTTGATTTGCCTGGTTCCTATTTGGTATATCTCAGGGTCCTCCCATGTGCGCACATGCATCTCTTAGCCAAGATGGATTCTGCTGAAGAAGCCTGTGGGTAGCTTGGCATCAGCATCAATCCCCTTTTGACCTCAGAGAACCCTTTCTGCGCATGTGTAGTCAGGGAGGTCTCTTGACATTGAGAGAGAGAAATATGTGATCTGCTATCTTCTGTCTGGGCAGGTCCCAGCCTCCTCTCTCAATCGTCCTGCCATTCTCATCTTGAAGTATCGGTCCACAGGGGACGCATCTCCGATTGCTTTCCCCTGGGCGCAGGGGTGTCTACCTCCTGCTTCACTCCTGCCTCTGGACTCTGAGAAGGAAGGCAGTCCTCTCTCCAGGCAGGCCAGCAAGTGGGGTGCAGGGTGTGTGTGGAGTGAGCGGGAGGGATAATGACACACGAAGTGTCTCCCAGGCCCCTGTGGTCTGAGAGGCAAGAAGCTGGTTCATTCATCCCCACCTGGGCGTTTGACACAAGGATGTTAGTTATCCTTCCAGGGGAGTTTTCACTTGAGAAGACTGGAGAGAACAATGCATTATCCAAAGGAATATTTTCCTCGAAAAATTTCAGGTATCCACAGGGTATCTTTTTTGGCCAGGTGCTCCGAGCCAAAGAAACAGCTCCTCACCCCTACCCAAAAGAAGAAAAATTAATCACCCACCCATTTCCCTTCTCACGTGAGGGAGGGGTATTAGCAGTCTGTGGCCAGTGGTGTTCTGGGTGCTAGGATCGTAGCCAGCACTTATTAAGAGCAAGTAATATCACTTGCATGCCAAGTGATATTATATTGTCTCATTAAATTGTCAGAGCCATGGGCTTGCTTAGTGGTCTTGTGGCTAAAACTCCACACTCCCAGGACAGGGGGACTGGGTTGGATCCTTGGTCAGGGAACTAGGTCCCACCTGCTGCAACTGAGTTCACATGACATAGCTAAGACCCGGTGCAGTCCAATAAATATTAAAAAAAAAATAGAGCCACTCCACGGAATCATAACTGTTTGGAGCAGGGAATGGAGGATAAGGGTGAAGGTAAATGACCTGTGTTACCTATTTGTATCTGGCAGAACTGGATTCAAACTCCTCGTCTATTTGACCCTGAAGACCAACTTGGCTCCAAGTTACAGTTAGGCTGGCTGCATTGTCTAGCAGTTCTTAATTAGGAACACCAGGGGCGCCACTGCTCCACACATGAATGCTTCATAAATGGGCTCAAGAGAACGCTGCTGCCGCTTCTAAGTCGCTTCAGTCGTGCCCAACTCTGTGCGACCCCATAGACGGCAGCCCACCAGGCTCCCCCGTCCCTGGGAGTCTCCAGGCAAGAACTCTGGAGTGGGTTGCCATTTCCTTCTCCAATGCATGAAAGTAAAAGTGAAAGTGAAGTCGCTCAGTCGTGTCCGACCCTCAGCGACCCCATGGACTGCAGCCTACCAGGCTCCTCCGTCCATGGGATTTTCCAGGCAAGAGTACTGGAGTGGGGTGCCTTCTCCCAAAAGAACGCTGCTTTTATTAACAATAAGAAACCATCACCATTGCCATTCTGTGATTCACTATAACAATAAAAGCTACTATAAATTAAATACTATGTGCCAGGCTTTGCCCAAGCACTTTACATGCATAATTTTATATATTCCTCACAACTGCTCTGTGATTTCGAATGCCACTGTGTTCCACAGATTAGAAACTAAGATTTAAACCCAGGACTGTCTGTCCATCTTCAAAGCCCATACGCTTAACCATACCCTCAATGGAAAGCACAAACTAAATGCTTGGAGGGCACATTTGGTTGGCAAACTTGTGTGTGGGCCAGGCTGGTACCTTAAAAGACATTAAATGCTTTGGGGGCAGGGCATCAGTCTAGACTCGTGGGCTTCCTCAGTGGCTCAGCAGTAAAGAATCCACCTGCAGTGTAGAAGATGCACGAGACCCAGGTTCGATCCCTGGGTCAGGACATTCTCCTGGAGGAGGAAATGGCAACCCAATCTTTGTATTCTTGCTTGGGAAATCCAGTGGACAGAGGAGCCTGGGAGGCTACAGTCTATGGGGTGGCAAAGAGTCAGACACCACTGAACGACTGAGCACGCACACATCGGTCTCGGCTTAGCCACAGTCCTTGCACGCCCTGTTGCCTCTCTCTTTTGTTTATCTTATCTGCCCAATATTGCCTCTCTCTTTTGTTTATCTTATCTGCTCAACTCTGACATCATTTGAATTTGCAACCCCATTTATGCCAGTGACAGTGCCGACTCCATTTATACTANTATAAATTAAATACTATGTGCCAGGCTTTGCCCAAGCACTTTACATGCATAATTTTATATATTCCTCACAACTGCTCTGTGATTTCGAATGCCACTGTGTTCCACAGATTAGAAACTAAGATTTAAACCCAGGACTGTCTGTCCATCTTCAAAGCCCATACGCTTAACCATACCCTCAATGGAAAGCACAAACTAAATGCTTGGAGGGCACATTTGGTTGGCAAACTTGTGTGTGGGCCAGGCTGGTACCTTAAAAGACATTAAATGCTTTGGGGGCAGGGCATCAGTCTAGACTCGTGGGCTTCCTCAGTGGCTCAGCAGTAAAGAATCCACCTGCAGTGTAGAAGATGCACGAGACCCAGGTTCGATCCCTGGGTCAGGACATTCTCCTGGAGGAGGAAATGGCAACCCAATCTTTGTATTCTTGCTTGGGAAATCCAGTGGACAGAGGAGCCTGGGAGGCTACAGTCTATGGGGTGGCAAAGAGTCAGACACCACTGAACGACTGAGCACGCACACATCGGTCTCGGCTTAGCCACAGTCCTTGCACGCCCTGTTGCCTCTCTCTTTTGTTTATCTTATCTGCCCAATATTGCCTCTCTCTTTTGTTTATCTTATCTGCTCAACTCTGACATCATTTGAATTTGCAACCCCATTTATGCCAGTGACAGTGCCGACTCCATTTATACTATTTGGTGAACTGGAAAAAAAAAACTGGGTGGAATCTTGGAGTTTTAGGAAGACAGCCAGGAAAGGTGACAAGTGGTCCTGGCCCAGTGTCATTCCAGAGATGTGGGAGGCAGCACTGTCCTTCAGTGCTGTCCCAGACATGCCAGTAAACGAGTTAGCTGCAGTGTGCGTGGCACACAGATGTGTGGATTTCCTGGGACAGATGACAGTGAGCTGGAGGTGGACGTTTCGACGTCACAGCATTCTCCCAAGCAGGGTGATCAGGGTGACTGGCTACTTCATGGACCCATGCAGAATCTTGCCTAATTTGTGTGTCTTTTTAGATTTCCATCTGCTTGACCCCTGACCCAGTGGTTGGACTTCATCAGCATTGTGGGGTTTCTAATGAATATCTGTTAAGGAGTGAATTGTGTCTCCCCTAAAATTTGTGTATTGAAGCCCTACCCTCCATACATAATAATGTGATTGTATTTAGAGATAGGGCCTTTGGAGCGGCAATTAAGTTCAAACGTTAGGCCATCAGGGTAGACCCTCAGCCAGTTTGACTGGTGTCCTTATAAGAAGAGGAAATCTGGACAGAGTTGGGGGAAGCAAAGGTGGAGACGGATGAGCCCTAAATCCTCTCTTTTTCTACAAAAAGAGGTGACTAAATTCTTCAAAGTGAGCTGCTCAAAATGTGTGACCTATGACCACATCCCCCACCAGCTACAATGGCAGCCAGGGACCAGCTCTGAGGTTTGCAGGTTAAGATGAGATGCAAATGGAGGGCCCTCCCCAACCCCATACCCACCAGTTTGTCCTTCCCAGCTTGGACAGGCAGCTTGCAGTGGAGGGGCCTGGAATTTGTGTCCAGACCACCTAGTTTACCTGTTCAAATGTCCAGCTCTGCGCACCTCCCTCTAGCCTCAGCAACAGCCTGGGCCACCCCTCAGGGGTAGAAGGACACACTCCAGTAGCCAGGAGAACTGGCCACAAGCCCAGG
The DNA here is from genome assembly GCA_006410735.1 of Raphicerus campestris. Lineage (NCBI taxonomy): Eukaryota > Metazoa > Chordata > Mammalia > Artiodactyla > Bovidae > Raphicerus > Raphicerus campestris. The sequence continues at coordinate 339,426 of SJYW01011579.1, read as the reverse complement.
CAGGCCGTGGGAAACAGAATGTTGTGCAGAAAGGTGGAAGCCCTAGGTAGGCGTGTCTCCTTGGCTCCATGGACTTCTCACACTGTAGGGAGAGCATTGGCCGGGGCGGGGGGCCCTTAAGAGGCCAAGCCTGGCTCCCCACCTAAGGCAGCACCAGTCTACAGCAACAGGAAGTCCAGCCCAAGCTTCTGATACATCGGTGGTTCTCAGCTGGGGGTGGTTTGGCCTCCCAGGGGTCATTGGCAGTGTCGGGAGTTATTTTGGGTTGTCATAAGTCAGGAAGAGGGATGTTACTGGCATCTAGTGGGTACCAGCCAGCAATGCTACCTACCATCCTGTGATGCTCAGAATAGTGCTCCACCCCTCCCCCGACTCCCATCCAGCAAAGAATTATCCAGCCCCAAATGTCCATGTGACATGGTGGAGCAACCCTATGAAACGTGAGTAAGTATGAAGGCCACAGGCTTGGCGTTCAGACCCTGACTCTGCCACTGACTTGCTCTGGGATCAATTATTTTTTTCATCTCTCTCGTGTCTGCTTTTTTCATTTAGAAAATGGGGTTGCGTGAGAAATTAAACAGACTTTATATAGAAAATGCCTGGCACAGAGTAGGTCCTCAAAAAATATTGTTGTTATCGACCAGGGTTCTTGGCCTCCTTGATTGACAGAAATTGATCAGAGGCCAAATTCACGCAAGGCTTTATGGGGCTCCTAAAGCATCGGTGTTTCCCTGGCTTGCTCCCCGAGGGTGGCAAGCTGGTTCCTTATGTGGGGTGAGGGTAAGGGGGTGCTTTGGGTGCTTTGTACCCCCTCCCTTAGGTGGTGGTGTGTGCCGGGGATATGCAGAGTACCCTGCTTTTGCTCCAGGCTCTTCCAAAGCGGCATTGGGACTGTTTCGGTCTCTTCGTATCTTTCATCCAGCATTTGCCCCAACTCCACGTGCACACAGTTATTCTTAGTCTCGTGTAATTTCTTTGTATTTTGACGCTCAAGGAGGAGCGATGCATCCAGGCGCAAGCACTGCAGCAAAGGATGCCGGACCCCAGCTTGTCTCAGTGTAAGTGTCCCTCAGATGGAGGGAAAGAAGCGAATAGATAACATTTTTAAATGGATAAATCACAAAACAGCAGTGCAGCCATATTTCTGTGTGAAGCCGCAGAGGAAATACTAAAAGCGCTGAGGGTATGAGGGGAAGTGGTAGGAGTTGGGGCTGGAAGATGTGGAGAGCCGTGTTGTTACAAGCTGCGTGGTAGTTTGACTTGTTAAGTTCCATACATGTGTGATTGGTTTAAATGTTGAAGTCGAGGACCTTGAATATTAACATCCTTCCTCCCGTGTCCCTGATAATTGCTGTTAGGAGACAGCATGAAATTACTGTGGACGTCCCACTGGCAGGATTTCATGCTGCCGAGCCCTGCCCGGTTCTGCATGCTCCAAGTGCCAGGGGGTCCTGCCCCTGTTTTCCTGCCCCTCCAGAGCCCTTACTAATTCTCAGGGCGTAGCAGTCAGTTTGGGCTGCCATGACAAGCACCGCAGACCAAGGGGCTTCAGCCACAGAAATCGATTTTCTCACAGTTCTAGAAGCTGGATGTCCAAGATCAAGGTGCCACCAGGGTCTGATGAGAGCTCTGTCTTGGGGTGAGGACCGATGGCTGTCTGCTCCCTGTGATCTCTGCTGGCATAGAAAGGGGGGAAAGGGGAGAAGGGAGGGAGAAGGAGAGGGAGGAGAGAGTGAGAATTAATTACACCTCTTTTGTGTCCCTTCTTTGTTGTTGTTCAGCTGATAAGTTGTATCTGACTCTGTGACGCCATGGACTGCAGCACACCAGGCTTCCCTGTCCTCCATCACCTCCAGGAGTTTGCTCAAGTTTGTGTCCATTGAGTCTGTGATGCCATCCAACCATCTCATTCTCTGTTGCCCCCTTATCTCCCTGCCCTCAATCTTTTCCAGCCTCAGGGTCTTTTCTAATGAATTGGTTCTTTGCATCAGGTGGCCAAAGTATTGGAGCGTCAACTTCAGTGACAGCCCTTCCAGTGACTATCCAGGACTGATTTTCTTTAGGATGGACTGGTTGGATCTCCTTGCTGTCCAAGGGACTCTCAAGAGTCTTCTCCAGCACCACACCTGAAAGCATCCCTTCTTTGGTGCTCAGCCCTTTTTATGGTCCACCTCTCACATCCATTCATGACTACTGGAGAAACCAGTTTGACTGTATGGACTTTTGTCGTCAAAGGGATGTCTTTGCTTTTAAATTTGCTGTCTAGGTTTGTCATAGCTTTCCTTCCAAGAAGTAAGCGTCTTCAAATTTCATGGCTGCAGTCGCTGTCCGCAGTACCTCTTTACAAGAGCACTCATCCCAACATGGGCACTCCCCACCCCCGCCACATAACCTCATCTAAACCCAGGCACCTCCAAGTGCTATCACACAGAGGTTTAGATCTCAGCATGATTTTTTTTAATTTTTATTTTTTACTTCTTGTTGCACTGGGTCATCATTTCTCTAGCTGTGGCAAGTGGGGATTACTCTCTAGTTAGGGTGTGCGGGCTCAAAAGTGCAGACTCGGGCGCAGGGGCTTACCTGCCCTGAGGCATGTGGAATCTTCCTGGACCACGAATGGAACCCCTGTCCTCTGTGTTGGCAAGTGAAAGTGAAAGCGTTAGTCACTCAGTCACGTACAGCTCTTTGCAACCCCATGGACTGTAGCCCACCAAGCTCCTCTGTCCATGGAATTCTCAAGCAAGAATACCGGAGTGGGTAGCCATTACCTTCTCTAGGGGATCTTCTCAACCCAGCGATCAAACTCGGGACACCTACATTGCAGGCAGATTCTTTACCATTTGAGCCACCAGATTCTTAACCATTGGACCATCAAGGAAGTCCTCAACATACAATTTTGAGGACACGTAATTAAGTCCACATCCAAGGGCGGGAGCCACATCACAGCTGGCCTCCATGTCCACTTCTCCCTTGACTAGAAGGTCTTCAGAGTAGTTTCTTTAACTACTTCGCGGCTGCAGTTGAGCAAGCCCTTTCCTGCCCAGTACTCTGGTTCTAATTCCTTCCCAGCCCTCAAAGTCTATATTAATCCCACCATACATGGTGGCACCTGATGAATGTACAGTGGGGCAGAGATGAGCTGAGCTTCCTACGAACCGGGCTATGAACTGCTTGCCCCGAGTGCTGCTTCTCTAGGCCAACAACTGTCCTTGAGCCACTACACCTCGACCATCACTTCCAGTGACACAGTGCATCTGAGCCATCTCAATCCCTCTCGTCCACTGTCACTAGCCTGTCTGGTGTTACCACTGTCCTTCCCCTGGATGACTACACAGCCCCCCTGGCGAATCTCCCCACTTCCATTCCCTACCCCCACCAGCCAGAGGGACCTTGTGAAAAGGCAGTTTGGATCTTGTCCCTTCTCCACTTGAGTGACTTCCTACTGCCTTGAGCACTAAGTCCAAATTCGTTGTTGTGGCCTAGGAGTCCCCATCAGGCCATCAGCTGCACCCTCAAACCCATCTAGGTCCACACTCACATTTGATCATCCCTCAGCCACACTGGTTTCCTTGCTACTCCAGGGCAAGAAGGCGTTTTCCTGCCCCAGGTTCCCTCCACGAGACTTTTCTTCTCTCAGGAAATCTGTCCTCTAAGATATGGTCGCTGCTGCTTCCTCTCCCTTCTCAGGGCTCTGCTTGGCCACCTCCAGCCCCTGTCTGAAGTGGCCACAACTCCCTCCACCCCTTCTTTGGCGCATTTGTCACCATCTCCGACTACCCATCTTATTCATTAAGACGTGTTAGTAGCTCGGGCATGCCTGACTCTTTGTGACTCCATGGACTGTAGCCCACCAGGCTCCTCTGTCCATGGGATATTTCCAGGCAAGGATACTGGAGTGGGTTGCCATTTCCTTCTCCAGGGGATCTTCCCAACCCAGGTTCAAACCTGGGTCTCCTGCACTGCAGGCAGATTCTTTACCGACTGAGCTACGATGGAAGCCCTCTTAGTCATTACTCATTTGTATAAAATATGTTGGTTGGAGGGAACAGCTCCAATGGCTCAGAGTGGATGACCAGAGCTGCCTCTGAGGCGTATGTGTTAGAGAAGTTGATTCGGGGCCAAACATCACCATACCCAACACACTCATACGTGGAGCTCCAGAAGAAATGGGTGAATGGACATCTCCTAGAGCCAGCATCCTGACACTATCCACACCTGCATCCCGTGGGAGGGGATGGCTGGAGCCGTGAGAGCCGCCAGGATCACTTCCTCAACAGCCCTTTCTCCACCGCTTTCTCCCAACCCAACACACCACCATCTGCTATTCTTGACCGGAACAACTATTTTGGGGCCCTTCCAGAAGGACTTATTCTTGGGCTTCCTTTGTGGCTCAGCTGGTGAACAATCTGCCTGCAATGTGGGAGACCTGGGTTCGATCCCTGGGTTGGGAAGATCCCCTGGAGAAAGACTACCCACTCCAGTATTCTGGCCTAGAGAATTCCATGGACTGAACAGTCCATGGGGTCACAAAGAGTCGGACACAACGGAGCTACTTTCAGTCTTACTTTCTAAGGGGCCTTACCAATTGATATCTTATAAGTACTGGTGAAAGGAAAGAAGGGAAAAGTGAAGTTGCTCAGAGGAGGCTGCCAGGCTCCTCTGTCCCTGGGATTTCCCCGGCAAGGATACTGGAGTGGGTTGCCATTTCTTCCTCCAGGGGATCTTCCAGAGAGAGTGCTTTAACCCACTTTGTATTTCATAGGAACCTCTGGAGGGCAGTCTTCCTCCACTGCAGGGTCTAGCTCTCCTGCCGAAGGTCAAGGGCTGACAAGGTCAGATGGACAGAGATGGGTGGGTGGGGGTGGGGGTGCCTTCTGGCAGCAGGAACACCCTTCCTTTGGAGAGAAGGGAGGCTGAAGGCCCAGGTAAGCCCTGAATGTGGGGTGAAACTCAGGCCAGAGAGATGAAGGGCTGCTGTGCCCGGTAATGAGGGACAGATCTAGGCACAGCTTGCCCAGGAGAATATTGGCTCTGCATCCTACAAGTCCCATGACCTTGAGCAAAGCTCCTTCCCCATTTTCTCATATGAAACTTGGAGTAATAGTCTCCTCTTCAAAGAGCTGCTGTGAATAATAATGAGCTAATACATGGAAAGTTCTTTGAAGTTATTATTATTTAAGCTCTACTCAGGAAGGTAAAGTTTCTCATATTATGTAGTAGCCAGGTCGTACTGGGGTGTATGCATGAGCCTGGCGGGCACGTGGTATGTGATGTGTATGGCTATGCATGGGTATATGTCTATATTCTTTCCTTTCTATTCTTTTCCATTACAGGTTATAACAAGATATTGAATACAGTTCCCTGTGCTATACAGTAAATCCTTGCTGCATATCTATCTCATACACAGAGTGTGTATCAGTTAATCCCATACTCTGAATTCATCCCTCCCCGCCCCCCCTTCACCTTTGCAGAATCACAACCAGAGTCAGCCTCTGAGGTCAGGATCAGGAAAACATGGCATTCTTCAGGCACGGGCCAGTCCTCCAGCTCAGTCCTGGTCACTGGACAGGGCACAGTCCAGATGTCAGCTACCCAGGAAGCCTTGGCAGACTCTCAGCTGGACTGGGAGTCCCTCTTCTGCCTTCTCCCAGCTCCCTCTTTTTGCACTGGCCACATAGTAGTTTTAAATGTATGTTTTTTTTAATGATTTATGATGTGAAATTATAAATCGAGGATTAATTTAATATTATTGGTTTCATTCCCTGCCTCCCCCACTTGCTGTAAGCTCCTAGATGGGCAGACTCTATGTCTGATTCCACTTGGTCTCCTGGGTGCTCAGCTGAGGGCCTGGCAGAGAGTAAACTGCTCACTTGTTTGTATTCCTGCTGAATGAATAAATTGAATTTTAGCATCCTGGACTCCGAAAATTCATCGGAAAGCCCATCCTGGCCATGTTGCCCACATTCTGTCTAATATGGAATTTCAGATGTAGCCCTAGAGGGAGGGATTACCTCTGGGCAATCTCAGGACCAGCCACTCCTTCCTTTCGTGATGAGAAGCTTCGCTTTGCCCCTCCTGTGGCCCCTAAGAGGGTTTTATGGGGGAACTGGAAGATGCAGGCAGCTGAATCAAGCATTTGGCACCTGGAAGGGCAAGCAGTTTTGGTTCTTGGGTCAGCTCCACAGACAGGGGAGACGGGTGGGGGAGGGAAGGCTGCAGGCAGGAGCTGAGGGTCCTCACCAGGTCAGGGGCCCTGCACCAGGGACCAAGCAACAATAACATGTGACCTCGAGGACTGGTGGGTCCAGGCCACAGACTGGCCTTGGCAGATTGGGGGCGCCATGGCTGTAGCGGTAGCTGGTCTATTCTGAGCCCACAGGGGCAGCTTTAGGGGCACAGGGACAACGTGGGGGCATCTGTTAAGAAGCCTCAGTGCTTTTACAGTGGGTGTGGCATCAGGCTTCCACGGGCTCCATGGGCCGAACCAGCATCATCTCTGGACAGAATAGGAAGAGGTAGCAGACACTGCTTCCTGGAGAGAGGACTTCCTTGGGGAGACAGTTTCTTTTTTAAAAAATATTTATTTGACTGCTCCGGGTCTTAGCTGTAGCACGCAGGACCTTTGATCTTCATTGCAGCATATGGGAGATTTGGTTGCGGCCCGTGGGATCTAGTTTCCCAACCAGGAATCAAAGCTGGGCCCCCGGCATTGACAGTGTGGAGTTTTAGCCACTGCACCACCAGGGAAGTTCCGAGAGGATTTCTCTGTGAACATGTGAGAACCTAGATCTCCCCTGCATAAGGCTTGTGCTGGTTTCAAGGGCTGAAAGTCTTACATTTGAAGGCAGGGCCAGAGCCAGCGAAAGAATATGGAATGTTACTGGTGTGGCCCCTCTCTGCTCAGCTAGGATCGTGGGTCCATTGTCTGAGAAATAAGAGCATGAGATGGGGTTTCTGGGTTAAGAAATTTACCAGGTGGGTGCTCTGAGTAGGGGAGTGAGGGAAGCAGGGCAGGGTGGAGAAGGAGCTAAGCAAAGATACGGAGCCGCTGCGCTGTGATCCCACGAAGCTCTGGAGCACAAGAGGCACCACGGAGTGGCTGCTCCGTTATTTGGTTAGGAGGGCAGCTCTGGGGAGTGGGGCGTCCTGTCCAGGGGGACGACCAGGACAAAGAGGGCAGCTGTGACCAGTGGACAGCCCGCACTCAGGAGCCAGCCCATGAGGGGGTCTCGGCGGGGCACCAACACCTTCCCCTGTAGGAGGCATCATGGACTTCCTCACCTGAAATCAACCTTGTATCTTCCACTATCCACGCACTCTGCTTCCACTCTCTGGACCCCCGGGATGCACCCACTTGGCCACCCCCTGATAGGTGTGGGCAGGATATTCAGACTCCATCTGGGTGCCTCCAAGCATCCCTGGAGCTGAGAGAGAGGCCAGCATCAGTACGTGGATGTGGCCAAAGGAACCCTGATGTAGCGGTGTGGGGTGGAGGTGGGGAGATCACGTGCGAGCGTCCACCTCAGCAGCAAGAACCCAACAGCCTAGCACTCTTGTTATTTGGGACTGTGTGCGTGAATCCCAGTGATCCAGCAATGCTGCTTTCTCCAATGTATTAAGAGAAGCAAGAGTCGAATATTAAACTCTCTAAGTCATCTGTGTGTCACTGACAAGCTCCACACAGGAAACCGTAACCACATGAAATATTTATGCTTCACTCTGCAGCGATGCTACTGACATGACAGCACGGTGTTTCTGTTTCTTTGGCTGGGTTTTCTTTTTTCCTTTTTCCAAAGCGGATTACAAGATGCCCTCCAGTGAGGAAACGGCTCCGAGAAATTGGTCCTATCCCAGGAGTTGTTATCTGGGTGAAGCAGGGTTATGTGATTGGAGAACGAGGGGCCAGACCCATGGAGCTTCCTCTGTCTGGGTCATGGGCCTGGTTTGGGGTGCCTAAACCTGCCCCTCATCTCCAAATAGCTGTGTCATGAGGCCCAAGAGCTGCAGTCTCCCCATAGCTCCTCACACCAGGCAACTGGGATTTTTCCAGAAACAGTTAAAATAGTCACATAATTATTACTTTATTTTGAGGTTATCACCCTTAACATCTGTCAGGAAACCCAGTTAAGAGTTCCTTGTCTGAGATGCTTGCTATACTCAGATTTGGAGGAGTCCTTCTTCCCACCCTGGGCTCCTGCTGCCCTGAATGCACCTCTCACCTCCACCAGCTTGGAAACTTCCAGAGGACAGAAGCTCCATCGGGGGCAAGGGGGTGGTTGGGAGGGGCTCACTGTGGTCACCTGCCGATGGGAGCTCCCTGTGTGGCCAGCACGCAAGGCCAGAGCACCTTGACTCATCATGGGAACCTACCTGCATGCACCGTCATCGCCCCACTTCTACAGATGGCAAGGCTGAGGCCATCCAGGCTCTGTCGCCCACAGAGACCCTCAGGGATGGAGAAAGGGCAGGGGGGACTTTGCCCTCAACCTGACTGACACCAGGGGCTCTGTCCTGGCGAATCCCACCACCAAGGACCACTGCAGAGGGCCTGCCCCTGGCTTACCAAGTGTAAAGAGAGACAGGCTTGTTTCCAGCTTTTCATCAGTTTTATTATAAAGAAATTCGAGAGAAGCACTGGGCACCAAGGCAGACATTTGCGGGTCAGAAAACAGCTGCAAACATTAAGAACCAAACCCAAACCAAACCCCAAAGCACACACACTTTATGATAGAAACTGCGATTTTGTTCTCGATTGTTCCTCGTAAACAGACAGAAGTAGTTGCTGGCTGTTTTAAATAGATGAATGTATGATTAAAAAAAAAAAGCGTGGTGTCTCTGAATGTGGTTATAAATTGTCCAGTTCCTGCTGTACAGAGGGTGAAATGGTTTGGCAGCCTCTTTTGTGCACATCTCCCTTAAGATAAAACTTAAAAAAAAATGTGCTAAGGGTCATATAAAATGCCTTTTTTTTTTTTAACTTTTAAGGAATCTACTTTCCGCCCCACCCCATCCCAACAAAATAATCTTACAGGTGTCTTCAGCACAGCTTCTAAAACACGTAGTCAACTAATACTTACATGAAGCCAACAGTTTATAAGTGTCATAATGTCTTGTTCACACTGTAAAACCGGATTTGCACGTCTGGGGCTGAGCCGACCCCCGCCCGGCGCATCTGGGGGTGGTTTCCTGCGGCAGGGCCACCGGTCCAGGGGCAGCTCCGGCGACCGTGGGCTCTGGCGCCAGACGACCAGACGGAGGGGACGGCGGCAGGCGAGGCGCGGGGTCCCCAGGAACCCTGGAGCAAGCGGTCAGGGGGCGGGAGGCTCCAGCAGGGTCTTTGGGCTGGCGGCGGGCGGCGGGCGGCCTCTGCAGAGTCTGCCGGGAGGTGAGGAAGAGCCTCAGCCCCGGCCCGGGCGTCTCTCTGCGCTCCGCGCCGGCGCCCTGCTTCCTGCCGAGGCCTCTTTTCTGCTGTTAGCCCTTCAGGCTCTGAGCAGCGCCCTTCCAGCAAGCCTCAGGGAAGGCAGGGAGACGGGCTTAGGTGAGGTAGAGCGATTTATCCCTGGGGAGCAGGCTGGCGAGAGAGGAGGGGCTGTCAGAGCTGATGTGACCGCCCCCACCCCCGCCCAGGCGTCCCCTGGTCCTCACGGGGCTGGACACAGAGCCCGAGTGCGTGGGGACAGCCGCTCACTGGCCGTTCATCCCCTCCCCGGATTCAGCCGTCTAGACTATGCACCGGCGGGCGAGGGAGGGGCGAGGGGGGGAGGGGGGAAGTGCAACCAATCACCCTTCCTGGAATCCTGCAGCGCCGAGGATACAAAAAGCTAGAACTTTTTAAGTTGGGACTGAATCTCCGTGCTATCACGACAGGAGCTCTGGTTCAGTCCCTGGTTGGGGAACACAGAATTCTGCATGCCACGCGGTGTGGCCAAAAAATAGTAAAAAATTATTTTATTTTAAAAAATGGGACCAAATCTGTGCTGTGATTGGCACCCAGAGCTCCCATGAGATCAGGCCAATGCCAGAGAGAATAGCACTGAAACATGTATATTACCATATGGAAAACAGATGACCAGTGCAAGCTGGATGCATGAAGCAGGGCACCCAAATCCGGTGCTCTGGGACAACCCAGAGGAATGGAGGGGTTGATGGGGGTTCAGGATGGGGAAACACGTGTATCTGTGGCTGACTGATCTTGATGTGTGGCAAAAACCATCACAATATTGTGAATTGATTATTCTCCAATTAAAATAATTAATTAAAAAATAAAAGCCAGTCTCTGGCTGAGGCCACACCCTTGCTAGGCTCCTCCTTGCCCCAGCCGCTGCCCTAGCCCCACTATTGGTACAGGCTCTCCCTGAACAAATATCCATCATCAAGGGCACCAAATTCCTGCTTCAGGCTCTGCTCCGCGGGAAGCTGACCAAAGATAGTCGCTCTAGCTATGAATGCCACGTGGAAGAACTTGTGAGAAAAGAAACCAGGGTGGAGACATCCCTGCTGGTCCAGTGGCGAAGAATCCGCTGGCGGGTGCCACCCCTGCCCCAGGAAGATTCCACGAGGCTCGGGGCAACTAAGCTCCACGGAGCCTGAGCTCTAGAGCCCAGTGAGCCACAACAAAGACCCGGTGCAGCCAAAAATAAATAAGTCTGCCCGTGGAATCCTCCAGGCAAGAATAAATGGTGCGGGTGGCCATGCTCTTTTTCAGGGGATTTCCCTGACCTAGGGTCGAATCTGAGTCTCCTGCACTGCAGGTGGATGCTTTACCATCTGAGTCATCAGGGAAGACTAAATAAATAAATAAATCTTAAAAAAAAAAAAGGAAAAGAAAAATAATAGGATGGAAGGAAAAACAGCAAGAGTGAAGATGGCCTCAGTGTCCCCCAGGCCTGGCCCCAGACAGCTGAGTCCCTATGGTCCTTGCTTTGTTCTTCCTCTCCTGACCACTCCAGGCCCCTGGTGCCCCGAGGCCCTCCTGCAGGTGACAGTGATCTGCAGTGTCCCCGTTGCCCTTTCTGCCCTGTCACTCCATCCTCAGCAGCGCCCACCGTGGGCAGGGGTGGGGGTGCAGACCCACCTGCAGGTGCTGACGCCACACTCGGTGCTGGGGTAACTGCTGTCCCAGTCTCCACTGCTTGTGGGGTTGGATGGGCCAGGGGAGCGGGATCCGGAACCGCTGGGGAACTCAGAGATGTGAGGGAAGTCCTGCCGAGGGGGGAGAAGGAGGCGGTGAGCAAAGGAGAGCGAAAGGGGTACCTCTCAGGCAGCGCGGGGATGGGGCTGTTCCCAGAGACACTGCCCCGACTTATACGAAATTTGAAACTTCTGCTCTGCCCGTCTGCCTGGACCACTGCTTTCTTTTCCCTGGTAGAGCACCTTCTGGAAAATCCAGTCCTAGTCTTAGCTGCAAGGGTGGGGTGCTGGTGGTAAAGGACTTTCCTTCCCTGGACCTCAGTTTCTCACTCTGTAAAATGGACTTACTAGGCTGCATGACCTCCCAGTGTCCGTGGAGCAATTAGCAGGGGTCAAGCTTCAAAGGCTTTGGGGAGAGCCAGGAGCTAAGGCTCTGTGGCCTCAGTCTCTCTGGCCAGAGAGCAGGAATAGACAGAAGCTGAGAGAGGAGGGCCTGGGATACCCTAGGAATCTGAAGAATCTGCCTGGCAACCTACCAGCTGTTCTCTGCAGCCAGTGCATCTCAGGTGAGGTGTACTCATCCCATTTCACAGATGTGGTCACTGAGGCTCAGAGGGGTAAAGTGCCAAGGCTGAGGTTTCACAGGCCATGAGTGGCAGGGCCAGTATTTGGAACCCCAAGCTGCCTTCCCTTTCCATAAGGAGGTTCCCCAGGAGCACATTCTCACTGGGTCCTGCTTACCTGTGGCCCTGGAGGTGAGGGGCTCACGGCCAGCTGCACCTGGAGTGCCATGGGAGTGGGCAAGACAGGAGGCTGAGGGGCTGGGGACATGCTGACGGGTGGGCTGAGGAGGGTGCCCTGGGCGTGGGGTGGCAGCGGCAGCTGCTGGTGCAGGGGTGTGCTGAGAGGGAAGGAGGGCGGCGGCGGTGGGGAGGCACTGAGGCTGGGCAGCAGTGACTTGGAGCCCAGTGTCCGGGCGAGGCTGGCAGGGGAGGCCCCACTGCGGAAAGCCTGCAGGTCAGATGGCGTCAGGAAGGAGGCCAGGCCCGGCATGGCGTACATGGGTTGCTTGGGGGGGAGCATCTTGGCCGGTGGGTTCACTTGAGCGCTCTTGGTCTCACCCTGGTCAGGGGAGCTCTGGAAGGAAACAGACACCAATCTGGATAAGCTGGAACCAATGTGGATAAGCTGGAACTTGGGCCACGAGACCCATGTGGTTTTGTGACCCACGTGGTTTTGTAACCCACTGGCTGGCTCTCGTGCCCCTCGGGGGAGATCAAGGGACTCACGAGAGATCACTCAGGACCCACCACCCTTGGCTCTGACCATCCAACCACCCCGTATTTTAATCTCTGGGGGTTCCCCTGTCCACGGGCAAACCCATGCTTCTCAGCCTGGCCCGAGGCATGAGCATCACCCAGCTGGGTTATCCTCTCCGTGGGCTTCTCCCAGTCTCTGTGCCTTAGCATGGGCTGTTCCCTTGATTTGGGACACCCTCTTTGCTTGACCCTTTCTGGCCCAATTCAGAAACCATGTTCTCTGTAGCAGCTGCCAGATCACCTCCCTCCCCAGCTTGGACCACACAACCACCACCATGCTCAGCCTCCTGTGATACTGGTGTCGACAGAGAAGGCTGAGTGTAGGACAAGAGTAAAGGCCAGTTTTGAAGACGGGCAAAAACGGGTTTGAATCCTAGTACAGCCATTTAACTGACTGGATACTTCCAGGCAAGTTGCTTAACTCCTCTGTGTACTGGGCTCTTGTTGGAAGAATCATGTGAAATGAGATGCGTGTGAAGTACGCAGCATGAGCTGGCACACAGGAGGTGCCCTGGAGAAGGGGCCGCGCGCGTGTGTGCTAAGTTGTTCAGTTGAGTCTGGCTCTGTGTGACTCTGTGGACTATAGCTCTCCAGGCTTCTCTGTCCATGGGGATTCTCCAGGCAAGAATACTGGAGTGGGTTGCCATGCCTTCCTCCAGGGGATCTTCCCCACTCAGGGACTGAACCCAAGTCTCTTATGTCTCCTGCATTGGCAGGTGGGTTCTTTACCACTAGTGCCACCTGGGAAACCCAGAGAAGGGACCACATTGGTCTTATCCAACCCTTTCAAGACCTGTGGTGTTGACCGTTCCCATGGACTTTGGTTCTTGCTCTATTCCTCAAGGACTGGGCTTAGGGATCCCAGATGTTACCTTGGAAACAAGGCTGGCCCTGTAGGCTGCCAGAGCCTTCAGATACTCCTTCTTCGCTGCTTCGGTCTTCCTCTTGTAGGCCTGAAAGATCCAAGATGTGGGTGATATCAGGAAGAGGTCAGGTGGTCAGCCTGAGCTCACAGGGCTGGTAACTGGCACTAACCTCTGAGCTACGTCTGCTTCTATTCCCCCCGCAGGCCCTTGAGGGGAAGCCACAGGCTTACGGCCAGTGGGTAGGAAAGCTGTGACCTGGACCCCAGACTTTCAGAGTTGGAGGCACACGATGGATAGAGATGCTTGTTCCCATTTAACAGATGAGGCAGCAGAGGTCCAGTTTCCTCCCCCACTTAACCAAGTCGCTAGTGAATACAGCTACAGAACAGCCAAATGGGACCGGCCCTACCTCCCCAGTTTACAGATGGGCAAAGTGAGCCCAGTAGAGTCCTCAGCAGAGGCTGGGCAGAGGCTAGTTCCCCTAGTTCCAGAGGCTGGACCTGGTTCCAGACCTTCCAAGTCTGACTACAGAGCCTTGGGGGATGGCCCAGAAAGGGATGGGGGCTCACCTGCTTCTGCTCCTCTCCCAAGCTGTCCCACATGGAGGCCACGATTTTGGACACATCCCCGAAGGTTGCGCTGGGGTTCTGTCCCTTGATGGCGGCCTGAGTGTCTCTGAAGAAGAGTGCGTAGGCTGACACAGGTTTCTGCGGCTCATTGGGATCCTTCTTCTTCTTCTTCTTTGGGTTCTTGGCCTTTTTGCCAGGATCGGCTGAAGGTCTCTTTTCCCCCGACATCTGCCCGGGTGAGGGGAGTTAGCAAA
>SJYW01011579.1:285343-303144 GCA_006410735.1 Raphicerus campestris | reverse complement strand
TTCTTCCAGTCCAGCGTTTCTCATGATGTACTCTGCATGTAAGTTAAATAAGCAGGGTGACAATATACAGCCTTGATGTACTCCTTTTCCTATTTGAAAACAGTCTGTTGTTCCATGTCCAGTTCTAACTGTTGCTTCCTGACCTACATATAGATTTCTCAAGAGGCAGGTCAGGTGGTCTGGTATTCCCATCTCTTTCAGAATTTTCCACAGTTTATTGTGATCCACATAGTCAAAGGCTTTGGCATAGTCAATAAAGCAGAATAGATGTTTTTCTGAAACTCTCTTGCTTTTTCCATGATCCAGTGGATGTTGGCAATTTGATCTCTGGTTCCTCTGCCTCTTCTAAAGCCTGCTTGAACATCTGGAAGTTCACAGTTCACGTATTGGTGAAGCCTGGCTTGGAGAATTTTGAGCATTACTTTACTAGCATGTGAGATGAGTGCAATTGTGTGGTACTTTGAGCATTCTCTGGCATTGCCTTTCTTTGGGATTGGAATGAAAACTGACCTTTTCCAGTCCTGTGGCCACTGCTGAGCTTTCCAAATGTGCTGGCATATTGAATGCAGCACTTTCACAGCATCATCTTTCAGGATTTGAAATAGCTCAACTGGAATTCCATCACCTCCACTAGCTTTGTTCATAGTGATGCTTTCTAAGGCCCATTTGACTTCACATTCCAGGATGTCTGGCTCTAGATGAGTGATCACATCATTGTGATTATCCGGGTCGTGAAGCTCTTTTTTGTACAGTTCTTCTGTGTATTCTTGCCACTTCTTCTTAAAGTCTTCTGGTTCTGTTAGGTCCATACCATTTCTGTCCTTTATCGAGCCCAATGTATAACATATCCACTCTTTTCAAGATTCCCTTCCCATTTAGGTCACCACAGAGCACTGAGTTCCCTGGGTTGCACAGCAGGTTCTCATGAACCATCTGTCTCATCCATAGCAGTGATATATGTCAATCTCAATCTCCAAACTCTTCCCATCCCCCAAAGATGTTTACATTTTACATACATTTCACAGTATTTGGAGCTGTGTTTGCAGATTCATAGTGTAACATTTCTCTGTCCTGTCAGTGATGATTATTTTGATTCCTTTGGTTTGTCTAAAGTGAAAGTAAAAAAAAAATAAAAAAAGTAAAAAATAAAATAAAATAAAAATAAAGTGAAAGTAGAAGTCGCTCGGTCGTGTCCAACTATTTGTGACCCTATGGGTTATGCAGTCCATGGAATTCTCCAGGCCAGATTACTGGAGTGGGTAGCCTTTCCCTTCTCCAGGGGATCTTCCCAACTCAGGGATCGAACCCAGGTCTCCCACATTGCAGGNCAGACCACCCGACCTACCTCCTGAGAAATCTGTATGCAGGTCAAGAAGCAACAGTTAGAACTGGACATGGAACAACAGACTGGTTCCAAATTGGGAAAGAAGTACGTCAAGGCTATGTATTGTCATCCTGCTTATTTAACTTTATATGCAGAGTACATCATGCAAAATGCCAGGATGGATGAAGCACAAGCTGGAATCAAGATTACCAGGAGAAATATCAATAATGTCAGATATGCAGATGACACCACCCTTATCGCAGAAAGAGAAGAACTAAACAGCCTCTTGATGAAATTGAAAGAGGAGAGTGAGAAAGCTGGCTTAAAATTCAACATTCAGAAAATGAAGATCATGGAATCTGGTCCCATCACTTCATGGCAAATAGATGGGAAAACAAAGAAAACAGCGAGAGATTTTATTTTCTTGGGCTCCACAATCACTGCAGATGGTGACTGCAGCCATGAAACTAAAAGACGTTTACTCTTTAGAAGAAAGGCTATGACCAACATAGACTGCATATTAAAAAGCAGAGACATTACTTTACCAACAAAAGTCCATCTAGTCAAAGCTATGGTTTTTCCAGGAGTCATGTATGGATGTAAGAANAGAAGAAAGGCTATGACCAACATAGACTGCATATTAAAAAGCAGAGACATTACTTTACCAACAAAAGTCCATCTAGTCAAAGCTATGGTTTTTCCAGGAGTCATGTATGGATGTAAGAATTGGACTATAAAGAAAGCTGAACGCCAAAGAATTGATGCTTTTGAACTGTGGTGTTGGAGAAGACTCTTGAGAGTCCCTTGGACTGCAAGGAGATCCAACCAGTCAATCCTAAAGGAAATTAGTCCTGAATATTCATTGGAAGGACTGATGCTGAAGCTGAAACTCCAATACTTTGGCCACTTGATGTGAAGAACCAACTAACTGGAAAAGACCCTGACGCTGGGAAAGATTGAATGTGGGAGGAGAAAGGGCCAACAGAGGATGAGATGGTTGGATGGCATCACCGATGCAATGGACATGAGTCTGAGCAAGTTCCAGTAGTTGGTGATGGACAGGGAAGCCTGGTGTGCTGCAGTCCACGGAGTCACAAAGAGTTGGACACAACTGAGCGACTGAACTGAACTGAAGAGGGAAGCTGCCTCCTGAGTGCTGGGACATCAGAGCCACACTGCCAACTCTCCTGGTCCTCCAGCCTGCTGACCACAGATCCTGGGAAGAACAGGAGATGAGGATAAAAGGGTAGCGGAGGCTAGGATGCGCAGAGCCAAGATGCGGGGACGGTGCCTGCCAGATGAGAGCTTCAGGCAGAGATGGGTCAGAAGCCAGGTTTGTGCTCCAACAGCCGCCAGGGTGTCCTGTGATTTACAGCAGAACTCCCTTTCTGGAGGAAAGCTGTCCCAGGACTCTGAGAAGCAGCAGAGACCCTGTGTGGCAGTTTCCCATCGCTGTTATAACAGATTACCACAAATGAACACAAACTCATTACTGTACAGTTCTGGAGGCCAGGATCCGTCTCACTGGGCTAAGCTCAAGGTGTGGGTAGGGCTGGTATGTCTCCGTGACTGTTATTCTTTAGGATGGATGTGGTCCTTATTCTTGGGCTCGTGGCTTTGCATCACATGGCCTTTTCCCTCTCTGCTTGCATTGTCACATCAGCCATTCGGAATGCTGGACCCCCTGCGTGTCTCTTATACGGGCTCTTGCTTACATCATTGAAGTGAAGTGAAGTGAAGTCGCTCAAGCGTGTTCGACTCTTAGAAACCCCATTGATTGTAGCCCACCAGGCTCCTCCATCCATGGGATTCTCCAGGCAAAATACTGGAGTGCGTTGCCATTTCCTTCTCCAGGGGATCTTCCCGACCCAGGGATTGAACCCAGGTTTCCAGCATTGCAGGCAGATGCTTTTAACCTCTGAGCCACATTGGGTCCATCGAAATAATCCAGAATAATCTCCTTATCTCAAGGTTTAAACTTAATCACATCTGCAAAATCCCTTTTACTGTATAAGGTAATATATTCAAAGGCTTCTAAGATTTGGACAGGGCCATCTCAGGGCAGGGTGGTGGGGGTGTTCTTTAGTTACCTTACCCCAGAATCAATGATGTGGAGAGTCACAACCAAAGCTCCCCCAGATCGACATTCCTAGGGATACAGCACTCTCTGAAGCTTCCTTAGGCTTTAAGAGTCAAATATCAGCAAACTCTTTTCTTGGCCATGCTACGAGGCATTCAGGATCTTATTTCCCCAACCAGGGATCGAACCTGTGTTCCCTGAAATGGAAGCACAGAGTCCTAACCACTGGACAGCTAGGAAGTCACAGAAAACTTTTTATTTTTTTAAGAGAAAAACTCCAGCACGAGGACTTCCCTGGTGGTCCAGTGGTTAAGAATCTGTCTGCCAATGCAGGGGGTACAAGTTCAATCCCTGGTGGTAGAACTAAGATCCCACATGCTTCAGGGCAATGAAGCCTGTGCACCACAAACTACTGAGCCCACGCTTCAGCGCCTGCAAACTGCAACAAGACAACTCACTGCAGTGAGAAGCCTGCCCACTGCAACTAGAGAGAGCCCCTGCTTGCTGCAGCTAGAGAAAACCCGTGAGTTGCAACGAAGACCCAGTGCAGCCAAAAATAAANCATCTCATGGAAACATATGGTCACGTCCAGGAGCCACATCTGAGCCTCTCCCGGAAGGATGAAACAGAGGAAATGGTAAGGCAGTGGCGCTGTGAACATAATTAGGTTCTCCTGGCTTAACAGATTCTCAGAGCTGCAGGACACAAAGGTGTTTTTCCTCAAAGCTTCATTTGCAATCTCTATGGAGAGCAACCTAGATGCCGAAGGCACCCCCACATAGCAGGGGGAGAAGCAATCACACCCGTCTCCTTCCCGCTTTCTGCTGATTCACGGCCGCACATCCGCCCTGCTTCCTCTGAGGCAGGGACAAGGTGTCATTCAATATGACCTCACGCTCTGCCCAGGGACTTGGAGTTTTTTTTTCTGGAGGCGACAGTGGCTCTGCTTAATTCTCTCATTGAAACCTTTACCTCAGCGCCAAAGGGTCTGGAAACTTCTCCTTATTTCTGAGCACAATCAAACCCCAAAGGAAAATGAACAAGCCACTGACCATCATTTTACAATCCCTTCCATAGTCTCAGAGGAGCTCTTTCCAACAGATGCTAATATCTCTGCTTCATAGAAGATGGTAAGAATAGTCATAATAATACCAATACTTACTATCATAGTTAGTAAGTGCTATGTCCCAGGCACTGTGGTAGGAGCTTCATGATCAAACTTTGACATAAACCCTCCTATCATCTCCCTTTTATAATAAAGATGCTGAAACCCAGAAGGGTAAGTAACTTTCCCAAGGTCACACAGCTAGGTAGTGGGAAAGTCAGAATTCTTGCTGACTTCAAAGACTGAGATCATTTTACTGCGTTCGCTGATCTTTTTTTAATGTTTTAAAATTTTATTTACTTATTTAGGGCCTCACTGGGTCATCATTGCTGCGTGCAGGCTTTTCTCTAGTTGTGGGGAGCAGGGCTACTCTCTAGCTGTGGCGTGCAGGTGGCTTACTGAGGGGGCTTCTCTTGTTGCAGAGCACAGGTTCAAGGGCACTTGGGCTTCAGTAGTTGCAGCTGGAGGGCTCTAGAGCATGGGCTCAGCAGCTGTGACACACAGGCTTAGTTTCCCTGCAGTGCACCCACAGATTTCAACACCTCTCATATGGATGGAGGGCAATGAACCCGCTCTCACAGGGCAGCTGTAAGGAGCCAATGAAAAGAGAGCATTGTCGAGAACCTGGAACATAGTAGGTCTTCACCCAGAGAGGTTTTATTTCCTTCATGCCCTCATGAACTTGCTCAGGGTGTAAGCTTGAACTGGATCTCAATTGGGCTAAGAGGGCAGAAGCAATGGCAGTTTCTGGAATATGAGAGAAATATTCAAGAAGCCAAGAGGAGGCAGTGATGACAATAAAAACAACAGCACAAGGCCTGGTACAGGGCTGGCGCTTCAGAGACATTTGTCATAGTTGTTAGATCAGGAGTTGGGAAGCTTCTTTTGTAAAAGGCCAGGTATTAAATATTTTAGGCTCTGTGGACCAGATGTAAGTACTCAATTCTGCCATTACAGCACAAAAGGCAGTCACAGACAAGAAGTCAATGAATGGGTGTGGCCACGTTTCAATAAAACTTTATTTATAAAAGCAGGTGGAGGGCCAGGTTTGACTTATAGACATGGATTGCCAACCCCTTGAATGCTGTTAAGTAAATAGACGTGGTGACAGAAGCAATACTCTGTATTTGGCAGTTAACATCTGCCAGGCACTGACCTGACTACATTTCATTCTCACCCAGTCATGGGAGGAAGGTGTGCTTACCAGGAGCACTTTACAAAGGAGGAAGCTGAGGTCAACAGTGGTAAGTGGCAGAGCTAGGATTTGAATTAAGGGTTGACTAGTTCCCTGTGTCTTCAGGTACGACCTCACCCTCCTGCTCAGCCCTGGCCACCAGCTGGGCTCTTGCTCTGTCTGACTCATATCACAGCCTCTGTTTCAAATCAGAAAGGTCTGGAAGAGCAGCAGAGACCTTTGGCCATTGTCCTCTGACTCTGAGCTTCCGTGGCTGTCCTGAGCCTCTTTCTCATGTCCTCGCCCGGGCCTCTGCCTTCAGCTGCCCTCATCAGAACTGCCTCTGTGGTCCTTTTACTTTTCTAGTCCTCCTCCTGTTACTTATTCATTCAACAAACCTTCCCTGAGGGCTGCTATGTCTGAGATCCTGGGATAGAACCAGGAGACTAAAAACACCCCACCTGGAATGTTCAGTCTGATGGGGGAGGCAAAGATGCAGCCACACAGTTTCGACCTGGTTGTGTAGGAGGATCTGGGGAGTGGGACAGAGAGGAGCCCCTCCAATGGCTGGAGAGCCAGCAAACCTTCCCACAAGAAAGACTCTGAGCTGCTCTTGGAGGGGAGGTCTGCAGAAGATAAGAGCAGGTGGATGGTGCTGCCACATGTGCAAAGGCATAGAGGCATGGAGCAGCGTGATGGCTCCACTTGACTGGCTACAGGGTACCCAGACACCTGACCAAACATTATCCTGGATGTGTCTGTGAGGGTGTTTCTGGATTAACATCTGAACCAGCAGACTGAGTAAGCAGTCTGCCTTCCCCATCGTGGGTTCAATTCAGTTCAGTTGCTCAGTCGTGTCCAACTCTTTGCGACTCCATGGACTATAGCACGCAACGTGGGTGGGTATCATCTAATTAACTGAAGACTCAAACAACAAAAAGGCTGAGTAAGCTGGATTTAGAAAAGGCAGAGGAACCAGAGATCAAATTGCCAACATCTGCTGGATCATTGAAAAAGCAAGAGAGTTCCAGAAAAACATCTACTTTTGCTTTATTGTCTATGCTGAAGCCTTTGACTGTGTGAATCACAACAAACTGTGGAAAATTCTTCAAGAGAGGGGAATGCCAGACCACCCGACCTACCTCCTGAGAAATCTGTATGCAGGTCAAGAAGCAACAGTTAGAACTGGACATGGAACAACAGACTGGTTCCAAATTGGGAAAGAAGTACGTCAAGGCTATGTATTGTCATCCTGCTTATTTAACTTTATATGCAGAGTACATCATGCAAAATGCCAGGATGGATGAAGCACAAGCTGGAATCAAGATTACCAGGAGAAATATCAATAATGTCAGATATGCAGATGACACCACCCTTATCGCAGAAAGAGAAGAACTAAACAGCCTCTTGATGAAATTGAAAGAGGAGAGTGAGAAAGCTGGCTTAAAATTCAACATTCAGAAAATGAAGATCATGGAATCTGGTCCCATCACTTCATGGCAAATAGATGGGAAAACAAAGAAAACAGCGAGAGATTTTATTTTCTTGGGCTCCACAATCACTGCAGATGGTGACTGCAGCCATGAAACTAAAAGACGTTTACTCTTTAGAAGAAAGGCTATGACCAACATAGACTGCATATTAAAAAGCAGAGACATTACTTTACCAACAAAAGTCCATCTAGTCAAAGCTATGGTTTTTCCAGGAGTCATGTATGGATGTAAGAATTGGACTATAAAGAAAGCTGAACGCCAAAGAATTGATGCTTTTGAACTGTGGTGTTGGAGAAGACTCTTGAGAGTCCCTTGGACTGCAAGGAGATCCAACCAGTCAATCCTAAAGGAAATTAGTCCTGAATATTCATTGGAAGGACTGATGCTGAAGCTGAAACTCCAATACTTTGGCCACTTGATGTGAAGAACCAACTAACTGGAAAAGACCCTGACGCTGGGAAAGATTGAATGTGGGAGGAGAAAGGGCCAACAGAGGATGAGATGGTTGGATGGCATCACCGATGCAATGGACATGAGTCTGAGCAAGTTCCAGTAGTTGGTGATGGACAGGGAAGCCTGGTGTGCTGCAGTCCACGGAGTCACAAAGAGTTGGACACAACTGAGCGACTGAACTGAACTGAAGAGGGAAGCTGCCTCCTGAGTGCTGGGACATCAGAGCCACACTGCCAACTCTCCTGGTCCTCCAGCCTGCTGACCACAGATCCTGGGAAGAACAGGAGATGAGGATAAAAGGGTAGCGGAGGCTAGGATGCGCAGAGCCAAGATGCGGGGACGGTGCCTGCCAGATGAGAGCTTCAGGCAGAGATGGGTCAGAAGCCAGGTTTGTGCTCCAACAGCCGCCAGGGTGTCCTGTGATTTACAGCAGAACTCCCTTTCTGGAGGAAAGCTGTCCCAGGACTCTGAGAAGCAGCAGAGACCCTGTGTGGCAGTTTCCCATCGCTGTTATAACAGATTACCACAAATGAACACAAACTCATTACTGTACAGTTCTGGAGGCCAGGATCCGTCTCACTGGGCTAAGCTCAAGGTGTGGGTAGGGCTGGTATGTCTCCGTGACTGTTATTCTTTAGGATGGATGTGGTCCTTATTCTTGGGCTCGTGGCTTTGCATCACATGGCCTTTTCCCTCTCTGCTTGCATTGTCACATCAGCCATTCGGAATGCTGGACCCCCTGCGTGTCTCTTATACGGGCTCTTGCTTACATCATTGAAGTGAAGTGAAGTCGCTCAAGCGTGTTCGACTCTTAGAAACCCCATTGATTGTAGCCCACCAGGCTCCTCCATCCATGGGATTCTCCAGGCAAAATACTGGAGTGCGTTGCCATTTCCTTCTCCAGGGGATCTTCCCGGCCCAGGGATTGAACCCAGGTTTCCAGCATTGCAGGCAGATGCTTTTAACCTCTGAGCCACATTGGGTCCACCGAAATAATCCAGAATAATCTCCTTATCTCAAGGTTTAAACTTAATCACATCTGCAAAATCCCTTTTACTGTATAAGGTAATATATTCAAAGGCTTCTAAGATTTGGACATGGTCATCTCAGGGCGGGGTGGTGGGGGTGTTCTTTAGTTACCTCACCCCAGAATCAATGATGTGGAGAGTCACAACCAAAGCTCCCCCAGATCCATATTCCTAGGGATACAGCACTCTCTGAAGCTTCCTTAGGCTTTAAGAGTCAAATATCAGCAAACTCTTTTCTTGGCCATGCTACGAGGCATTCGGGATCTTAGTTCCCCAACCAGGGATCGAACCTGTGTTCCCTGAAATGGAAGCACAGAGTCCTAACCACTGGACAGCTAGGAAGTCACAGAAAACTTTTTATTTTTTTAAGAGAAAAACTCCAGCACGAGGACTTCCCTGGTGGTCCAGTGGTTAAGAATCTGTCTGCCAATGCAGGGGGTACAAGTTCAATCCCTGGTGGTAGAACTAAGATCCCACATGCTTCAGGGCAATGAAGCCTGTGCACCACAAACTACTGAGCCCACGCTTCAGCGCCTGCAAACTGCAACAAGACAACTCACTGCAGTGAGAAGCCTGCCCACTGCAACTAGAGAGAGCCCCTGCTTGCTGCAGCTAGAGAAAACCCGTGAGTTGCAACGAAGACCCAGTGCAGCCAAAAATAAATAAAGTATAAAACTCCAGCACAGAAGAGATAGGGAGCCAATAGGAAGCCTTCCTCAGCGCCTGCCTCTTGCCCTGAAGCTTCATCAGTAAGTATTTCTAATAAACTTTCATGCTTGGCGGGAGATCCGTCGCACACTGACAAATTTCTCCAGAAATCTGAGATGTCTTGTTCAGAGTAATAGCTACAGTGCCCAGGTGCCCAGCTGCTATTGTAAAATCAGTAAGCATTTAATTGAAACAAACGACTATAATAATAGTACATTATCCCTGCAGGCCGAGCACCATCACAGTTTTAATTATTGAGTTAAGCGTCAGACTAATTTATCCTTGAAAGCAACAGCCCCGTTCCTGGTTACAGTGATCATCCCGTTATGAATATGAAGGCACCAGCAGGGAAGGATCTAAATGGAAAGCCATTTGTCCTCTTAGGGGCTGGTTTTGTCTTTGAAGAAAGGTTTGCAAACACAGGATGCTGAGACACTGGGATTGTCCTGCTGGGGGTGTGAGATTTCTGCTGGGTTGAGATTTCTCCTAGGGGGTGTGGTCCTCAGGCTTCCCCTCTCTAGGATGCAGGCTTTTACTCCTCTGGATGGAGCCTGCACTAGCCCCCAGCTTCACTCTGAGTTAAGGCCTGAGTCTTAACCAAGTTATATGCTTCTGGACCCAGAGAAGAGAATGACAACGCACTTTGGTATTGCTGGGGCATCCTGGTTCAGAGGGTAAAGAGTCTGCCTGCTAAGTGGGAGACACAGATTCGGGTCTCCCTGGGTTGCGAAGATCCCCTGGAGAAGGGAATGGCTACCCATTCAGGTATTCTTGCCTGGAAAATTCAATGGACAGAGGAGCCTGGCAGGCTACAGTCCATGGGGTCGCACAGAGTCGGACACGACTGAGTGATTAATACTTTCACTAACATTTCACACTTCTGAAACAACCCACCACCATACTGCCATGCATGCCACTCTGGTCTCTCCCTATTGTTTTTTCCTCATTCATTCCACTCCAGCACCCATACCTCCTACCAGCCCTTGCACAGCCAAGCTCAGGGCCCTCCTCTGGCTCAGTGTGATGCCCCCTAGTGGACATCTGCCAATATTTGGAGATACTTTCAGTTACAATAGGAGACCTGGATTCAATCCCTGGGTTGGGAAGATCGCTTGGAGAAGGGAAAGGCTACTCACTCCAGTATTCTAGCCTGGAGAATTCCAGGGTCACAAGGAGTCAGACACGACTGAGTCACTTCCAGTGTCACTTTTTGTTTTCAGTTAATGACTAGGAGATGCTACGGGCATCTAGTAGGCTGGTTGTTGTTTGGTAGCTAACTCGTGTCCAACACTTTGTGACCCAGTGGATTGCAGCATGCCAGGCTTCCCTCTCTTTCACCATCTCCCAGAGTTTGCTCAGACTCACATTCATTGACTCAGATGTCCATTGAATAGGTCAGGGATGCTGCTAAACATCCTACTAGGCATGGAACAGCCCCCCACCATGGAGAACTACCCAGCCCCATATGCCAAGAGTGTCAAGGGTGGGCCACTTGGAAGTTAGCCATTGCCTTTGTTCAGGATGTTCCTCCCACCTGCAGGAACACCCACCTGCCTTACTCCCTCATCTCCTTCCAGCCTTCGTTCAAACCTCCCCTTACCTGAGGCCTTCCCTGACCATCCCATCTAACGCTGCAGCCTATCCCCAGCCCCCACCCCTCCTGCCTTCCCAAGCCCCTCTGGATCACTCTTCTTTGTCTTCCTCCCAAAGCAGTGGCCACCGGTGAACACACCATCTGACTTCTTCGTTAACTGTCTTTCCCGTCGTGCTCCCCCTGCCGGGATGCACTCTCCACGTGAGCAGGCAGCTGTGTTTTGTTCACAGATGTCTGCACTGGAAGCGCACGTGCCACAGAGCAGGATGCTGGTTGAGTGAATCGCCTGCTCAGTCTCCTTCTTCCTTTACCTCCTGCATCTACTCTGCCTCCAGGTCAGCCAAGGCCACCTCGCCCTCATCTCCCACATCCACCCCTCTGCCCAGGTTCAGAGCCTGGGATAATTACTTTTATTTTCTACTTATTTGGGGGCTGCACTGGGTCTTTGTTGCTGCTCAAAGGCTTTCTCAAGTTGTGGCGAGCGAGGGCTACTCTCTAGTTGCAGTGCGCAGGATAGTTGCCCTGAGGCGTGTGGGATCTTCCTGGACCAGGGCTCGAACCCATATCCCCTGCACTGACAGGCAGATTCTTAACCACTGGACAACCAGGGAAGTTCTGAGACAATTAATTTTATGTGTCAACTTGACTGGGCTAACAGATGCCCAGGCGCTGGTAAAATGTTATCTCCAGGTGTCTGTGAGGGTGTTTCCAGAAGTGACTAGCATTTGAAATCTGTCTGCTGAGTAAAAAAGAAGGCCCTCCTCAATGTAAGTGGGCATCAGACAGTCCACTGAGGACCCAAATAGGACAAAAAGGCAGAGGAAGGGCGAACTCTCTCTTCTTGCGCAGGGACATCCATCTTCTCCTGCCCTCAGTCACTGGAGCTCATGATTTCAGGTCTTTGGACTTGGACTGAATTATATCATCAGCTTTCCTGGTTCTTTAGCCAGCAGACAGCCAATTATGGGACTTCTCGGCCTCCAAAACCACAAGAGCCAATTCTTATAATAAATTTCCTCTTCCAGGTATCTATCTATGTCCTGTTGGTTACGTCTCCTTGGAGAACCCTGACTGGCACGTAGCTCATTTCTTTTTCCCGGACAATGAAACATCTCTTGCTGGGCTGCCCAGGGGTGTCTCCAGCAAGCGTTTTTGGGGTTACTCCCATGTGCCACAAGCGATGTTCTTGGTTCCTTGAGGGCAGAAACTGAAGTCTGTGATCTCTCAAAGTTCCAGGCTTCAGAGGGCACTGCCTCTGAGCCACAGACCCTGGGACACAGGGAAGGCAGGTACAGGCCCTGTCATTCAGGAAAGGCCACCAAATCCAGCAGAGGGACAGCTGAGCGAACCACGTGAATCTGTGATTTACTATTAATGCACTTGCCCATTCAACAAGTGCTGTGTGTCCCCTATAACCTGTGCTCCTGGGACACAAACTACCCCATCCCTGTGAACAGGCAGAGGGGGCATCACATGGAAACCCTGCTCATGCACAGGTGATTCTTCTAGAGCGTGAATATTTTGTGCCACCAAGGAACAGCCTCAGAATGCAGACAATGCTAATCCAGCTGAACTCAGTGAGCAGCGGAGGAGTCAGCTGTACTCCCCTGGCCCACCGGCCCCCCACCGTCTAACTCTAGTCCCATCTGGCCACACATCCTGGCATGAAAGTGTCTCCCGGTCTTCGTGCATTTTGCTGTAACCCAGTGGTGAAGAGGTATCTTTACACACCCTTCCATCAAGCCACCCTCCCAGTTCTCACTGAGAGTTTATCTGGTAAGGGTTTAACATGGATCTACCCACTGTGTAAGAATCTGCATTAGGGATCATTATGATTCTCTAACTACAAAGCTGCAGAGGTCATGAGAGCCCTGTTGCCCCATAAGCTCTGGTTTTAGGATTCTGCAGCACCTCTCATCACAGCAGAGCCATCTATATTGATTGTTGTATGCACGCATGCTCAGTCATGTCCAACGCTTGTGACCCCATGGACTGTAGCCCGCCAGGCTCCTCAGTCCATGGGATTTCCCAGGTAAGGATACTGGAGTGGGTTGCCATTTCCTACTCCAGGGGATCTTCCCAGACCAGGGATCGAACCAGCATCTCCTGCCTTCAGGTGGATTCTGTCCAGATTCTGAGACTCGTAGGAAGCCCATGTGTATGGACTAGCTATCTGNAGACCAGGGATCGAACCAGCATCTCCTACCTTCAGGTGGATTCTGTACAGATTCTGAGACTCGTAGGAAGCCCATGTGTACGGATTAGCTATCTGCTGTGTGCTCAGCTCTGCACTGGGGATTCACAGTGACTAAAACAGGTGTGGTTCCTGCCCCGTGGAGCTGATGGTCTTAGGGAGGAGACACATTGATCAATTCCACGCCTAAATCAAGGTGCAGTCACAACAGTGATGAATGCTGAAAGAAAAGCCAAGGCCATAGGGATCGTTTGAGGCAGACTGGAAATCCAGAAAGGAATCTAGAAAGGAATCCAGAAAGGATTCCAGAAAGCCTGGCTGGGATGAAGGAGAGTGGGGAGGGGTGAGAAGGGCAGGGAAGGATAAGACTGAGATGCAAGAAGGGGCCAGGCTGGAACAGGACTGGAATGCCAAGTGAAGACCTTCAGATTTCATTCCAGCACTGGGAGTCCAGAAAAGCAGCTCAGTGACTTGAATTTTACAAAGGCGAGCTTGGCTGCTACGTGGCAGGTGGCACCTCGAGGTAAAAAGTGACACAACCACCATCACAGATTCGGGAAGACGGAAGGTAAGAGATGGCTATCAGAGACACAGAGGGAGAGAGGCAGGATTCGGGACAGGTCATGGCAAAGGGTCAAGGATGACACTGGACAGCCAATGATGTTCCTGGGCTGGTCACGAGGGAGAAAAGGCAGGTCCAGCCATGTGGGGAAGAGCAGACACCTGTGAACAGGCTGAGCTCGGGCACAGCATTGAAGTGGGGTCTCCACGTGGGGATGGTCGATTGCGTGGTCTGATAAGAAGGGGACTAAGCAGTGGAAACTGGCCTGGGGTCCTAGAGGTACCCAGCCACACGGAGGATCAGGCAGGGTGTTGGAGGCCAAGAAGAGGCCTGGAAGGGAGGCCGGGAGGGGTGTTCTGAGCAGGGAAGAAGCTCAGGAGCCTCACTGTCACGCTGCGGAAGCAGAGGAGCAGGGCTGTTCCAGGAAGAAGGGGTGGGGAGCTGATCTAACTGAGCTAAGTGTCAAGTGTTAGCTTTGGCAACGCGGAGGCCACTGGGGCCCTAAACTGCTACCAGGTTAATATTCGGGGTGGGGTGGGCGGAGGCCAGAGTGAGTGCAAGGGGAAGGAATACACACACCCTGGGCCAATGACTCCTTCTGGAAGCTCTGCTGGGTGAGATGGGATAGCAGGACAGTGTCAAAGGATGACTTTCTATTTAGATGCCGCAGTGCAATCCAGGAGGGCAAGTGTTCCTGTCACAGGAACGCCCTTGCGGGGACCTTCACTGCAGAACTGATGTGGGGCCTCCTGGCTCTGCCGCTTACGGGTCACGTTCTCACCCCATCTGCAGTGATCCTTTGAACAGCCCCGCAAGGCAGACGCTGCAGCCCCCACTTTGCAGAGGAGCCCACGGAGTCTCAGAGGCGAATCAACCGCTCCACGTCCACAGCTCACATGCAGCAGGGCCGGGTCCCACCCCAGGTCTGCCTGACCCCACATCTGAGCTCTTCTCAGCACTGAGGGTGCAGGGTGCAGCGTGGGCTGGGCGCGCCCGGAGTTAGAGTGCCCGAGGGAATGGTTCTGTTATCTGCCTTGTTTTGACTACTGCCAGACTCCTCTGTGTCTCTGTGAAGGACTGGGAGGGGGTGACTATCCACCAGGAAACTGCTATGATTAAAGCAAGACTGGAGGCAAAGCCTGGGATCTGGAGTCAGCATGATGGTCGTCCTTGAGCCCCAAGGCACTCCTAGGACTGGGGACATACTGGGGTCAAGGCAGGGATGCAGCTCAGGGAACCCCCAGGGGCACGAGAGGTGAGGGGTTTGGTCCTGCAGGTGGTGGGAGCCTAAGTAGCTGTGAGGAGTACAGTCTGGCAGATTCCCAGTGCTTAGGATAAGAGGCCAGAGAGGGGTCAGGAGGTAGGCGGGGCAGACGTGATGGACAAGGGAGAGCTGGGGAGGGAGCCAGCACCCTTGGTCACGGGAGGCCAATAACCAAAAGGACCTGTCCAACTGTGAATCCTCCATCTTCCTGAACTTGATCTTCGGTTCCTATTGGAAGGAGGCCTGGTGCCCCTGCCCACAGCCATGCGGTTGAGCCTTGTTTCGGGAACATGCCTCTGCTGAGCTGTTAGACAGCCTCGCTTTCCCATCTGGGGGGCAGGAAGGGTGTCTTTTACTCCCTTATCTCCTTGTCTGTCTGTCTACCCCACTGGATGTAAGCTCCANGGGAGCCTGGTGGGCTGCTGTCTCTGGGGTTGCACAGAGTCGGACACAACTGAAGCGACTTAGCAGCAGTAGCAGCAGCAGGTTGGTCATAACTTTTCTTCCAAGGAGTAAGTGTCTTTTAATTTCATGGCTGCAGTCACCATCTGCAGTGATTTCGGAGCCCCCCAAAATAAAGTCTGTCACTGTTTCCACTGTTTCCCCATCTATTTGCCATGAAGTGATGGGATCAGATGCCTTGATCTTAGTTTTCACAAAGCTATGACGAAAAGGATACTTAGCGAACCATTAGTCTAATCATGGTTATCTGTGGATGGTGCAGGTTTTCATTGGTGTTTTTGGCCGCACCACACAGGTGGTGCCAGTGGTGAAGAATCCTCATATCAATGCAGGAGACCTAAGAGATGCAGGTTCGATCTCTGGGTTGGGAAGATTCCCTGGAGAAGGAAATGGCAACCCGCTCCAGTATTCTTGCCTGGGAAATCTCATGGACAGAGGAGCCTGGAGGGCTACGATCCATAGGGTCACACAGAATTGGACACGACTGAAGCTATTTAGCCCACACACAGCATGTGGGATCCTAGCTCCTGGACCAGGGATCAAACCTGGGCCCTCAGCTGTGAAAGCGCAGAGTTCTAGCCACTGGATCACCATGGAATTCCCAATGGTGCTGTTTTAACAGTCTTATTTCTTCATTGTATTTGCTTGGGCTTAATATTTTTATTACAACCATCTGCCATTTATAGAAAAATGGATAAAGCTACGTTTTTGACAGAAAGAAGTAAAAGATGTAAGAACACTTCATTTCAAATTTATAGGGTACAGCCAAAGCCATACTCAGGAAAAAGGTATAGCCATAAAATTTTTTATTATGAAACAATAAAAATAAAGGTAAATGAATTAAAGAGTTTAAAATGGAAACTCTAAACATACACAGGAAAAAAGGAAAGGGATTATACAAGGGGAAATGAATACGAAAAAAGAAAAGCAAGAGAATTGAAACATAACTGATGGTTGGTTCTTTGAATAAAATGAATAAAACAAAATTGATAAACTAATAATGTGATTAAAGATGAGCATAAAAAAAGAGAAACTACAAAACACAGCTTTTGGAATATGAATTGGGGTATAACTAGAGGAACAATGCTATAAAAATATAACATTACACTAAATACGATTTAATGGTAATGACTATATAGATCTCAATGAGATAACTATTCATTTTACAAAGATGGTATGACCTGTATAGTAATCATACATGGTATAGTTTATATTTCAGTACAGAAATATGAGAAAGCTATCTTATAAAAAGAAAACCACAGACCCATTTCACTATTAAAAAAATGCAAAAGAAACATCTTATGTAAAATAGTACAACATTACATTCAGCCTCATATTAAAAATAATTGTGTGTATTTACATATATTTAAATATGCATGTATACATCCATACCATACCCAATCAGAATATATTAATAGGTACCAGGAATCTATTAATAAAATTTATTAACTCAATATACTAAGAAAGAAAAATGCATATCATTATCTCAATGCACACCTTCGAGGCATGTGATAAAACTCAACCAAAATTATGAGTAAGCTCAAAGATTAGAAATGTCTTTTAAAGTATGCTAAAGAAAACCGACTTTATGTCCAGGTGAATTTCTTTCATATTTTTAAAATGTATTTGGCTGCACTGGTCTTCGTTGCGGCATGTTGGATCCAGGTCCCTGACCAGAGGTTGAACCTGGGCCACCTGCACTGGGAGATCTTAGAGAGGTGCCTCAGCCACTGGGCCACCAGGGAAGTGCTGCCAAGGGTGAAGCTAATTCGCATTAAACTAAGGGAGAGAGTGAAGATCATCGGCCACTGATATCGTCCCTACTAAGTGGAAGTTTGACCCAATGCAGTGCAACAAAAAGAGATGAGAGATGAGTTAGAACAAAGATGGAAAAGCTTCTTCTTTGTAGATGTGATAGCATTTCTAGAAAACCTCAAATTTTTAAAAAATTAGAATTTGAGACAGCCAAATAAAACTAAACATAAAAGATACACTGATTTCTTATCTACTCTCACACACACAAAACCAGAAAACATAATCAAGAAGCCCTAACCACGACAGCAATGCAAAAATATACAATTCTAAAAAATATATATATCTATGGAATATGTTGGCTCCGTATGTGAAAGTGAAGTCACTCAGTCGTGTCCGACTCTGTGTGACCCCATGGATTGTAGCCTATCAGGCTCCTCCGTCCATGGGATTTTCCAGGCAAAAGTGCTGGAGTGGATTGCCATTTCCTTCTCCAGGGGATCTTCCTGACCCAGGAATCGAACCCGGGTTTCCCGCATTGCAGGCAGACGCTTTACCGTCTGAGCCACCAGGGTATGTATGGATATATATATATATATATATATATA
>SJYW01011579.1:253493-279118 GCA_006410735.1 Raphicerus campestris | reverse complement strand
TGGAAAAACCATAGCCTTGACTAGACAGACCTTTGTTGGCAAAGTAATGTCTCTGCTTTTTAATATGCAGTCTAGGCTGGTCATCGGAGAAGGCAATGGCAACCCACTCCAGTACTCTTGACTGGAAAATCCCATGGACGGAGGAGCCTGGAAGGCTGCAGTCCATGGGGTTGCTAGGAGTCGGACACGACTGAGCGACTTCACTTTCACTTTCCACTTTGATGCACTGGAGAAGGAAATGGCAACCCACTCCAGCGTTCTTGCCTGGAGAATCCCAGGGATGGGGGAGCCTGGTGGGCTGCTGTCTCTGGGGTTGCACAGAGTCGGACACAACTGAAGCGACTTAGCAGCAGTAGCAGCAGCAGGTTGGTCATAACTTTTCTTCCAAGGAGTAAGTGTCTTTTAATTTCATGGCTGCAGTCACCATCTGCAGTGATTTCGGAGCCCCCCAAAATAAAGTCTGTCACTGTTTCCACTGTTTCCCCATCTATTTGCCATGAAGTGATGGGATCAGATGCCTTGATCTTAGTTTTCACAAAGCTATGACGAAAAGGATACTTAGCGAACCATTAGTCTAATCATGGTTATCTGTGGATGGTTTAGGTTTTCATTGGTGTTTTTGGCCGCACCACACAGGTGGTGCCAGTGGTGAAGAATCCTCATATCAATGCAGGAGACCTAACAGATGCAGGTTCGATCTCTGGGTTGGGAAGATTCCCTGGAGAAGGAAATGGCAACCCGCTCCAGTATTCTTGCCTGGGAAATCTCATGGACAGAGGAGCCTGGAGGGCTACGATCCATAGGGTCACACAGAATTGGACACGACTGAAGCTATTTAGCCCACACACAGCATGTGGGATCCTAGCTCCTGGACCAGGGATCAAACCTGGGCCCTCAGCTGTGAAAGCGCAGAGTTCTAGCCACTGGATCACCATGGAATTCCCAATGGTGCTGTTTTAACAGTCTTATTTCTTCATTGTATTTGCTTGGGCTTAATATTTTTACTACAACCATCTTCCATTTATAGAAAAATGGATAAAGCTACGTTTTTGACAGAAAGAAGTAAAAGATGTAAGAACACTTCATTTCAAATTTATAGGGTACAGCCAAAGCCATACTCAGGAAAAAGGTATAGCCATAAAATTTTTTATTATGAAATAATAAAAATAAAGGTAAATGAATTAAAGAATTTAAAATGGAAACTCTAAACATACACAGGAAAAAAGGAAAGGGATTATACAAGGGGAAATGAATACGAAAAAAGAAAAGCAAGAGAATTGAAACATAACTGATGGTTGGTTCTTTGAATAAAATGAATAAAACAAAATTGATAAACTAATAATGTGATTAAAGATGAGCATAAAAAAAGAGAAACTACAAAACACAGCTTTTGGAATATGAATTGGGGTATAACTAGAGGAACAATGCTATAAAAATATAACATTACACTAAATATGATTTAATGGTAATGACTATATAGATCTCAATGAGATAACTATTCATTTTACAAAGATGGTATGACCTGTATAGTAATCATACATGGTATAGTTTATATTTCAGTACAGAAATATGAGAAAGCTATCTTATAAAAAGAAAACCACAGACCCATTTCACTATTAAAAAAATGCAAAAGAAACATCTTATGTAAAATAGTACAACATTACATTCAGCCTCATATTAAAAATAATTGTGTGTATTTACATATATTTAAATATGCATGTATACATCCATACCATACCCAATCAGAATATATTAATAGGTACCAGGAATCTATTAATAAAATTTATTAACTCAATATACTAAGAAAGAAAAATGCATATCATTATCTCAATGCACACCTTCGAGGCATGTGATAAAACTCAACCAAAATTATGAGTAAGCTCAAAGATTAGAAATGTCTTTTAAAGTATGCTAAAGAAAACCGACTTTATGTCAAGGTGAATTTCTTTCATATTTTTAAAATGTATTTGGCTGCACTGGTCTTCGTTGCGGCATGTTGGATCCAGGTCCCTGACCAGAGGTTGAACCTGGGCCACCTGCACTGGGAGATCTTAGAGAGGTGCCTCAGCCACTGGGCCACCAGGGAAGTGCTGCCAAGGGTGAAGCTAATTCGCATTAAACTAAGGGAGAGAGTGAAGATCATCGGCCACTGATATCGTCCCTACTAAGTGGAAGTTTGACCCAATGCAGTGCAACAAAAAGAGATGAGAGATGAGTCAGAACAAAGATGGAAAAGCTTCTTCTTTGTAGATGTGATAGCATTTCTAGAAAACCTCAAATTTTTAAAAAATTAGAATTTGAGACAGCCAAATAAAACTAAACATAAAAGATACACTGATTTCTTATCTACTCTCACACACACAAAACCAGAAAACATAATCAAGAAGCCCTAACCACGACAGCAATGCAAAAATATACAATTCTAAAAAATATATATATCTATGGAATATGTTGGCTCCGTATGTGAAAGTGAAGTCACTCAGTCGTGTCCGACTCTGTGTGACCCCATGGATTGTAGCCTATCAGGCTCCTCCGTCCATGGGATTTTCCAGGCAAAAGTGCTGGAGTGGATGGATTGCCATTTCCTTCTCCAGGGGATCTTCCTGACCCAGGAATTGAACCCGGGTCTCCCGCGTTGCAGGCAGACGCTTTACTGTCTGAGCCACCAGGGTTTATGTATGGATATATATATATATATATACAGCTATAGAGCAAAAATTATTTAAACAAATGGAGATACACATTGTTTCTGAAGGGGACAACTCATGAGTATATTGATATAAAATCTCCCCACTTTAACCTATAGATATAATGAAATTCCAAAACAAAAAAGTATATCCAGGATCAAACCCAAGCAGGAACCAGAGGGCATGAGTCGGTCAAATGGGAGCTAGGAGACCACATATCATGCCACAAAACACAGGTGCACCAGTGCCCCTGCCTCCATTCAGATACCTGGCTGTGACGAGGAGGAAAAGCCCGACAGCCAGCACCACTCCCTGGGGGCCCACTTGAAGACTGAGGCACGGGGATGGAACTGTCACCACAGGATCATGGCTCACATCACTCATCAGGCCAGCATCTGGCCTCTAGAATGCAGAGATGGCCTTCTACAGAGGCAGAGGAAGTGCGGGCTTGGAGATAACGCTCTGGGAAGATGGGGCGCTTACCCCGAAGTCGTGGTATTTGCATTCCACTGGAGGCCTCCACGTGGTTGAGTGCAGTACATGTGTGCTGAGGAACCCAGGCGTGGAAGCAGGAGCGCCCCTCCTCCTTATTGCTCCCAATGACCCACGAGGGGATTACCCTGACCCAGCAGTGCTGGGCTCTGCAGAGCTAGAGAAGCTGGCACCCACAGAGGGTGTGTTCCTGCCAGAGGACACAGGAGGTCCTGGCTGCTCTCAGGGCCCTTTGTGCTTCTTACATCTGGGGTTGTGGATGAGAGAGGAGAACTCTGCCATCAGGGCAGGAGGAACTGGCCCTGACTGGCGGGAGGCAGGAGGCGGGAGGGCTGCCCCGTGGGGGCAAGAGGTGACCCGCTCCTGCCATCTCCTTCCCCACTGCAACTGTACATGGACAGGTGCGGTGACCCGAACCTGAGAAGTGTATGAGGGCCAGGGACACAGAGCTCCTGGGAGCAGGTAACACATGTTAAGTCACCAGGATCAGCGGGGGTGATCGCTGAAGGGGAGGGGAGCTTAGCCGAGGCCGGCCCGGGAGGATAAGGACTGATCACAGTTCCAGCAAGGCAGGCTGTCATGAGTTCCACTACATTTCCTACAGGAACAGAGGTCTAGGCAAAGAGCCCAGCTGTGCTCCTCTGGACCCAGGAACGTGCCCTTGTCATGGCCACGCTTTCCACAGGCCACCCCCCTTCCTTCCTTCTTTCTTTTCTTTCTTCTATGGGTATAGAATTCTGGTATCACGGTCTGGAATTCCACTTCCCCACTCCCTACTTCCTGCCTTCTTTTTCTCCCTCCTCAACAAATCTCTCCCATGTCCCATCCCATCCAGCGCTGCTTCTTGGTGCACTTGAACTAGTGCCGACCAGAAGCCCTCTCTGGGAGCAAACTGTCCTTGTTTGACTGTACTGCACTGAGAAATATACCAGTGCCTTGCTCAGGGTGGAGGGTGGACCCAAGGATGCTCAGTTCAAACCAAAGGGGCCCTGAGCTAACCTCCAAGGAAGGCAGGTCCTATTAATGGAGGAATCTTCTNGTACTGCACTGAGAAATATACCAGTGCCTTGCTCAGGGTGGAGGGTGGACCCAAGGATGCTCAGTTCAAACCAAAGGGGCCCTGAGCTAACCTCCAAGGAAGGCAGGTCCTATTAATGGAGGAATCTTCTTGAAGTCTAGCTCAGAGGTATGTCTGGATCTGTAGGTCTGGGGGCATATGCTGAAACTGAGGGGATTATGGTATGAGAGAATCAAGAGGATCGAGACACTACATGGGCGCGCCATGGGGGCAGAGGTGAGAGAGACAAGTCATCACAGTGTCATTGCGGGAAAGAGGGGACTTGGGAGCACAGACATGTGTCAACTGTCCGTGACGGAGACCCCCCCCCACCGAGAAGTTCCCCAGGGAAGTAACTTTGTCCACCAGTACTTTGGTAGGTAGATTTTGGGGGGAAAACTAGGAAGGATACAGAGTCCTCCATGTAGGTTGGCAGAGGAAAAAAAACAAACAGGCAGCTCATACACGAAGTGCTTAGAGACAAATAATAGCATATTTATGGCTACCATGCTGAGCATTTTATAAGCATTATAACATTTAATTTACAAAACAAGCCCATAAAGTAAGGGTTATTAACATATCCATTTTATGGATAAGAAAACTAATGATCAGAGTATGTGAATAACTTGTTCAACACGGCAAGCAACTGGAGGAACTCAGATTTTTTGCCGGGGGCGGGGTGGGCACTTGGGATCTTAGTTCTGAATCAGGTATTGAACTTCCCCTGCAGTGGAGTCTTAACCTGCGGACTGTTGGAGAAGTCCCAGGAACTCAGATTTAAATCCAGGTCTCTGGAAGTCCAAAGTCAGAGATATGAATTTTTGCAAAGTACCACCCCCTTTCAGCAGGGCAGTGGTCAGGGGCACAAAGACACAACGCAAGTGTCCAGGGTAAGGGGCGTCAGTGGAGGCTAAGCCCCTATCCCAGAGGACAATTTTGTTTCTAGTGGCATTGGCTGGCCGTTGGTCACTTGTGCTGTGGACACCTGCCGGGGTGACAGGCTTCAGCCGCGTGCTGGAGCACAGAGTTATGAGAAGATACACCACTGTGACCTAGATTGCAATGGGGGAGCAGGGGGCATGCAGAGAAGGGCTCAGCCAATCTGCTGGCTGGAGTGTCTGCTTCTCCTAGCACGGCACAGCAAGTAAGAACACGCCAAGCACACAGGCAGGTGAAAGGAGGGGAGAGGAGGACTCTCACTTGCTAAGGCAGAGGGGCCAGAGGTCCGGGGTTCCCAAGAGAGGAGTCCTGTGGGGTCGGGGAGTGACCGTCTCGGGCTGACCCTTTGGGCCCAAGATCTTGGGCAGGAGGCCCATGCTTGCTGTCACCCTGCGCCTCTAACCAAAGCCCAGGCCATTGGGTCCAGCTGCAGCCAGCACTGCAGCGTCTGCTTGAGTCTTTGTGTCCAACTCATACTCGGTCCTCTCGTGATTTCCGAGAACAGGCTGCCCTGATCACCCCTCCTCAAGCACCGCACTGTCCCCCAGACCCCGCCTCCCAGTCATACAGAAGTCCCAGTGACACCCCCTGCTTGGGGTTCCCTTTCTTTACCCTCTACTACATCTTGCTTCTAATTCTGCACAGGCCCTCAGCGCACAATTGCCCGTGAAGCCTCACAATCTAAGGAGACGTGGCCCGGAGTCCTTCTGATCCCTGGGGACAGATGGTCCTCATGCCGGGGGGTCTGCTTCGAGGCCTAGCCAANAAGAAAAAGAAAATAAAGTTCCCTTCAGAATATCAGAACAATTATTCCCTTGACTATGCTTGCAATAGCATTCATGGATTTCCTTAAAAACAAAAGCAAGCAAGTAACAACTATGAAAACTATGGAAAATAACATCTTTAAAAATTTTTTTGGTTCGAAACAGTACTGTTAGTGTGCACAGCTCAGTCACAAGATACTTTGTGATTATAATAGCAGTGAGAGAAGCTTTAAAATGTGGACAATACCCTGTCCTTTGCCCCAAGGGAATCTCCTCCCTGTAAAATGAAAATGGGATGTGGGAATTGGGTTTTGTTGCCAGAATTTCAGGCATTCTCTGAGATGCCTCTTCTTTAGGAGCAGCACAATTAATTTCTACCTACACAGAGAGGCCTTTCACTTTCTGCAGCAGGAAAATTCTCACCTGTATTCTTCCCAGTATAAAATGTATAAAGCTGGGCCACCTACTTAATCATGTGTGTTGGTTGCCCTAAACCATAAAAATGCAAAGGGACACCTGTCTTACTAGACTCACAGGGCTGTTTTAAGAAAGAAAGAGTGTATTTGATACGTGTATTTTAACA
The DNA here is from genome assembly GCA_006410735.1 of Raphicerus campestris. NCBI lineage: Eukaryota > Metazoa > Chordata > Mammalia > Artiodactyla > Bovidae > Raphicerus > Raphicerus campestris. Next base: position 272,596 of record SJYW01011579.1, on the reverse strand, counting down.
CTTTAAAGTACAAAATATTAGTGAGGGATTTAAGTGTTACAGATGTCTTTTTATCACTCCCTACCTCATATTTTTGCTTCAAATGTTTATAGGCCTACAGACAAGATCTCAAACAAAGCTAACAGATGTCCACAAGTGACAAGGTAAATCATTCCACTTGTAAAAAATCTGGACAAAGACATAGGCTCATATTTTGTTCTGAAGTCATCATGATATATAGCAGGACCCCATGAGGCTCCAGGCACAAAGCTCTTCTGTGTCCCTCATTCCTATGATTATAGGAAACAGCCTTCATTCAGTCTTCATGACCTTCCCTGAATTCCAATGGAGAGATTCAATCAGTTGTTAATTAGGAAAGGGAGAGGATAAGAGATGAGGGGGAAATAAAATAATCAAGAGCAGCCTTGGGATAAGGTCCTGGTTCCCCATCAACAGACACATGCAACAATATCTTTGCACTGTTTTTCAGACACTGTGGGGCTTCCCTGGTGGTGCAGAGTTTAAAGCATCTGCCTGCAATGTGGGAGACCTGAGTTCCATCCCTGGGTCAGGAAGATCTCCTGGAGAAGGAAATGGCAACTCACTCCAGTCTTCTTGCTTGGAGAATCCCATGGATGGAGGAGCTTTCAGCAGATACTGAAATCCTCTCTGCTGCTTCTGCGGCTAAGTTGCTTCAGTCTTGTCCAACTCTGTGTGACCCCATAGATGGCAGCCCACCAGGCTCCCCTGTCCCTGGGATTCTCCAGGCAAGAACACTGGAGTGGGTTGCCATTTCCTTCTCCAATGCATGAAAGTGAAAAGTGAAAATGAAGTTGCTCAGTTGTGTCTGACTCTTTGTGATCCCATGGACTGCAGCCTACCAGGCTCCTCTGTCCATGGGATTATCCAGGCAAGGGTACTGGAGTGGGTTGCCATTGCCTTCTCTGAAATCCCCTCTAGGTGGGAGAAATTAACCATTAACAAGGTATGGGTATGTCATCCACCTGGAAGTTGGTGATGCTGACTCCTACTTACCTCCCCATCAATCAATCAGAAGACTCTCCACAGACTGACCATACCCTCTCTGAACCATTACTATAAAGCTTTCCAATACCCTCTCCAAGTGAGGACGCACAGTTTTTTTTGAGGCAAGAGCCCACTCTGCCCCCTATTTCCTGGCAAAGTAATAAAGCTATCCTTTTCTATGTCACCCAAAATTCTGTCTCTGAAATTCCATTTGACACTGGTGAACAGAGAAGCTGAGCTTTTGTCATTGTTCAATCATGTCCTTCCAGACTTAGAAATCAGTAGTTGTTCCTCAGTTACATTAGATCAGGGAATCTGTTCTCGTCACAAGGAAATTACATATATTCTTTCTATTTTTTCAATTTTGTATCTATATGAAATGATGGTTGTTTACTAAACCTATTGTGGTCATCATTTCATAATGTATTTAAGTTAAATCATAACAGTGTACACCTTAATCTTATAGAAAACTGTGTCAATTTTATCCCAACTCAACTGGGGAAGGGGAAGAATAGAGAATCTTTAAATTTATTATTCAAAACAGGATTCCCTGTCTTTCAACATTCTCTTCTAATGCATAGCACTATAATATGACCCTATTACTAAAACTGGAATCAATAGTTATTCATGTATATAATTTCATCTGAAAGACATGTCTTCCCATGTTCAAAATCTGTACTACTTCTGGGAAGTTTCCACTAACTACTGAGAAATGACATATTTCCTGCCATATCAATAAACAAGAATGTCACAATCAGCAATTCAGTGTGAGGTGGTGAGCCCTAAGGGCACTTAGGAAGGAGAAGAATACCAGCCATCAGGAGAACACTGTAGCCACTCCCTATGATGAGACCGAAGGGGGCTCAGGTTGTGTAAAACTCAAGATACTGGCCCAGGATAGTTGAGATATACAGGAAAGGAATGATTTCAGTGAGCCCAAACTCTTGCATCTTCCACACATAGAAAAGCACTAAATTCCTTAACTTGGGATATCTGGTTTTCTTTAGTTAGCAATAATCTTTTGATGTTCAGGCTACCTGCCCTTTGTTATAAAACTTCTATATAATCGGACTTCTCACCACGCCTCCTCAGAGCAGTTATGTCCTGGTTACTTGATGCGTTATTTCCCAGTCTTGACGTCCTAAAAATTCTAACTGAATCAAACATAACTGTCAACTTTAAGGTTGTGACTCTTTGTTAAGTCGACACTAGATCACCCTATTTTAGGTTTCTGTCCTGAACTTTTATGGCACATAAGTCTCTTGTTTTCTTGCTTTACTATGTAAATGTCTTTCATATACACATATAAAACACACAAACATACTGAAACACACCCAGAGTGCTTTTGTGAATCTGTAGTGAAGGATCAAGGGATATTTTTATTCTAATAATAAGTGCTTTCTAAAGCTATCAAANTGGAAAAACCATAGCCTTGACTAGACAGACCTTTGTTGGCAAAGTAATGTCTCTGCTTTTTAATATGCAGTCTAGGCTGGTCATCGGAGAAGGCAATGGCAACCCACTCCAGTACTCTTGACTGGAAAATCCCATGGACGGAGGAGCCTGGAAGGCTGCAGTCCATGGGGTTGCTAGGAGTCGGACACGACTGAGCGACTTCACTTTCACTTTCCACTTTGATGCACTGGAGAAGGAAATGGCAACCCACTCCAGCGTTCTTGCCTGGAGAATCCCAGGGATGGGGGAGCCTGGTGGGCTGCTGTCTCTGGGGTTGCACAGAGTCGGACACAACTGAAGCGACTTAGCAGCAGTAGCAGCAGCAGGTTGGTCATAACTTTTCTTCCAAGGAGTAAGTGTCTTTTAATTTCATGGCTGCAGTCACCATCTGCAGTGATTTCGGAGCCCCCCAAAATAAAGTCTGTCACTGTTTCCACTGTTTCCCCATCTATTTGCCATGAAGTGATGGGATCAGATGCCTTGATCTTAGTTTTCACAAAGCTATGACGAAAAGGATACTTAGCGAACCATTAGTCTAATCATGGTTATCTGTGGATGGTTTAGGTTTTCATTGGTGTTTTTGGCCGCACCACACAGGTGGTGCCAGTGGTGAAGAATCCTCATATCAATGCAGGAGACCTAACAGATGCAGGTTCGATCTCTGGGTTGGGAAGATTCCCTGGAGAAGGAAATGGCAACCCGCTCCAGTATTCTTGCCTGGGAAATCTCATGGACAGAGGAGCCTGGAGGGCTACGATCCATAGGGTCACACAGAATTGGACACGACTGAAGCTATTTAGCCCACACACAGCATGTGGGATCCTAGCTCCTGGACCAGGGATCAAACCTGGGCCCTCAGCTGTGAAAGCGCAGAGTTCTAGCCACTGGATCACCATGGAATTCCCAATGGTGCTGTTTTAACAGTCTTATTTCTTCATTGTATTTGCTTGGGCTTAATATTTTTACTACAACCATCTTCCATTTATAGAAAAATGGATAAAGCTACGTTTTTGACAGAAAGAAGTAAAAGATGTAAGAACACTTCATTTCAAATTTATAGGGTACAGCCAAAGCCATACTCAGGAAAAAGGTATAGCCATAAAATTTTTTATTATGAAATAATAAAAATAAAGGTAAATGAATTAAAGAATTTAAAATGGAAACTCTAAACATACACAGGAAAAAAGGAAAGGGATTATACAAGGGGAAATGAATACGAAAAAAGAAAAGCAAGAGAATTGAAACATAACTGATGGTTGGTTCTTTGAATAAAATGAATAAAACAAAATTGATAAACTAATAATGTGATTAAAGATGAGCATAAAAAAAGAGAAACTACAAAACACAGCTTTTGGAATATGAATTGGGGTATAACTAGAGGAACAATGCTATAAAAATATAACATTACACTAAATATGATTTAATGGTAATGACTATATAGATCTCAATGAGATAACTATTCATTTTACAAAGATGGTATGACCTGTATAGTAATCATACATGGTATAGTTTATATTTCAGTACAGAAATATGAGAAAGCTATCTTATAAAAAGAAAACCACAGACCCATTTCACTATTAAAAAAATGCAAAAGAAACATCTTATGTAAAATAGTACAACATTACATTCAGCCTCATATTAAAAATAATTGTGTGTATTTACATATATTTAAATATGCATGTATACATCCATACCATACCCAATCAGAATATATTAATAGGTACCAGGAATCTATTAATAAAATTTATTAACTCAATATACTAAGAAAGAAAAATGCATATCATTATCTCAATGCACACCTTCGAGGCATGTGATAAAACTCAACCAAAATTATGAGTAAGCTCAAAGATTAGAAATGTCTTTTAAAGTATGCTAAAGAAAACCGACTTTATGTCAAGGTGAATTTCTTTCATATTTTTAAAATGTATTTGGCTGCACTGGTCTTCGTTGCGGCATGTTGGATCCAGGTCCCTGACCAGAGGTTGAACCTGGGCCACCTGCACTGGGAGATCTTAGAGAGGTGCCTCAGCCACTGGGCCACCAGGGAAGTGCTGCCAAGGGTGAAGCTAATTCGCATTAAACTAAGGGAGAGAGTGAAGATCATCGGCCACTGATATCGTCCCTACTAAGTGGAAGTTTGACCCAATGCAGTGCAACAAAAAGAGATGAGAGATGAGTCAGAACAAAGATGGAAAAGCTTCTTCTTTGTAGATGTGATAGCATTTCTAGAAAACCTCAAATTTTTAAAAAATTAGAATTTGAGACAGCCAAATAAAACTAAACATAAAAGATACACTGATTTCTTATCTACTCTCACACACACAAAACCAGAAAACATAATCAAGAAGCCCTAACCACGACAGCAATGCAAAAATATACAATTCTAAAAAATATATATATCTATGGAATATGTTGGCTCCGTATGTGAAAGTGAAGTCACTCAGTCGTGTCCGACTCTGTGTGACCCCATGGATTGTAGCCTATCAGGCTCCTCCGTCCATGGGATTTTCCAGGCAAAAGTGCTGGAGTGGATGGATTGCCATTTCCTTCTCCAGGGGATCTTCCTGACCCAGGAATTGAACCCGGGTCTCCCGCGTTGCAGGCAGACGCTTTACTGTCTGAGCCACCAGGGTTTATGTATGGATATATATATATATATATACAGCTATAGAGCAAAAATTATTTAAACAAATGGAGATACACATTGTTTCTGAAGGGGACAACTCATGAGTATATTGATATAAAATCTCCCCACTTTAACCTATAGATATAATGAAATTCCAAAACAAAAAAGTATATCCAGGATCAAACCCAAGCAGGAACCAGAGGGCATGAGTCGGTCAAATGGGAGCTAGGAGACCACATATCATGCCACAAAACACAGGTGCACCAGTGCCCCTGCCTCCATTCAGATACCTGGCTGTGACGAGGAGGAAAAGCCCGACAGCCAGCACCACTCCCTGGGGGCCCACTTGAAGACTGAGGCACGGGGATGGAACTGTCACCACAGGATCATGGCTCACATCACTCATCAGGCCAGCATCTGGCCTCTAGAATGCAGAGATGGCCTTCTACAGAGGCAGAGGAAGTGCGGGCTTGGAGATAACGCTCTGGGAAGATGGGGCGCTTACCCCGAAGTCGTGGTATTTGCATTCCACTGGAGGCCTCCACGTGGTTGAGTGCAGTACATGTGTGCTGAGGAACCCAGGCGTGGAAGCAGGAGCGCCCCTCCTCCTTATTGCTCCCAATGACCCACGAGGGGATTACCCTGACCCAGCAGTGCTGGGCTCTGCAGAGCTAGAGAAGCTGGCACCCACAGAGGGTGTGTTCCTGCCAGAGGACACAGGAGGTCCTGGCTGCTCTCAGGGCCCTTTGTGCTTCTTACATCTGGGGTTGTGGATGAGAGAGGAGAACTCTGCCATCAGGGCAGGAGGAACTGGCCCTGACTGGCGGGAGGCAGGAGGCGGGAGGGCTGCCCCGTGGGGGCAAGAGGTGACCCGCTCCTGCCATCTCCTTCCCCACTGCAACTGTACATGGACAGGTGCGGTGACCCGAACCTGAGAAGTGTATGAGGGCCAGGGACACAGAGCTCCTGGGAGCAGGTAACACATGTTAAGTCACCAGGATCAGCGGGGGTGATCGCTGAAGGGGAGGGGAGCTTAGCCGAGGCCGGCCCGGGAGGATAAGGACTGATCACAGTTCCAGCAAGGCAGGCTGTCATGAGTTCCACTACATTTCCTACAGGAACAGAGGTCTAGGCAAAGAGCCCAGCTGTGCTCCTCTGGACCCAGGAACGTGCCCTTGTCATGGCCACGCTTTCCACAGGCCACCCCCCTTCCTTCCTTCTTTCTTTTCTTTCTTCTATGGGTATAGAATTCTGGTATCACGGTCTGGAATTCCACTTCCCCACTCCCTACTTCCTGCCTTCTTTTTCTCCCTCCTCAACAAATCTCTCCCATGTCCCATCCCATCCAGCGCTGCTTCTTGGTGCACTTGAACTAGTGCCGACCAGAAGCCCTCTCTGGGAGCAAACTGTCCTTGTTTGACTGTACTGCACTGAGAAATATACCAGTGCCTTGCTCAGGGTGGAGGGTGGACCCAAGGATGCTCAGTTCAAACCAAAGGGGCCCTGAGCTAACCTCCAAGGAAGGCAGGTCCTATTAATGGAGGAATCTTCTTGAAGTCTAGCTCAGAGGTATGTCTGGATCTGTAGGTCTGGGGGCATATGCTGAAACTGAGGGGATTATGGTATGAGAGAATCAAGAGGATCGAGACACTACATGGGCGCGCCATGGGGGCAGAGGTGAGAGAGACAAGTCATCACAGTGTCATTGCGGGAAAGAGGGGACTTGGGAGCACAGACATGTGTCAACTGTCCGTGACGGAGACCCCCCCCCACCGAGAAGTTCCCCAGGGAAGTAACTTTGTCCACCAGTACTTTGGTAGGTAGATTTTGGGGGGAAAACTAGGAAGGATACAGAGTCCTCCATGTAGGTTGGCAGAGGAAAAAAAACAAACAGGCAGCTCATACACGAAGTGCTTAGAGACAAATAATAGCATATTTATGGCTACCATGCTGAGCATTTTATAAGCATTATAACATTTAATTTACAAAACAAGCCCATAAAGTAAGCGTTATTAACATATCCATTTTATGGATAAGAAAACTAATGATCAGAGTATGTGAATAACTTGTTCAACACGGCAAGCAACTGGAGGAACTCAGATTTTTTGCCGGGGGCGGGGTGGGCACTTGGGATCTTAGTTCTGAATCAGGTATTGAACTTCCCCTGCAGTGGAGTCTTAACCTGCGGACTGTTGGAGAAGTCCCAGGAACTCAGATTTAAATCCAGGTCTCTGGAAGTCCAAAGTCAGAGATATGAATTTTTGCAAAGTACCACCCCCTTTCAGCAGGGCAGTGGTCAGGGGCACAAAGACACAACGCAAGTGTCCAGGGTAAGGGGCGTCAGTGGAGGCTAAGCCCCTATCCCAGAGGACAATTTTGTTTCTAGTGGCATTGGCTGGCCGTTGGTCACTTGTGCTGTGGACACCTGCCGGGGTGACAGGCTTCAGCCGCGTGCTGGAGCACAGAGTTATGAGAAGATACACCACTGTGACCTAGATTGCAATGGGGGAGCAGGGGGCATGCAGAGAAGGGCTCAGCCAATCTGCTGGCTGGAGTGTCTGCTTCTCCTAGCACGGCACAGCAAGTAAGAACACGCCAAGCACACAGGCAGGTGAAAGGAGGGGAGAGGAGGACTCTCACTTGCTAAGGCAGAGGGGCCAGAGGTCCGGGGTTCCCAAGAGAGGAGTCCTGTGGGGTCGGGGAGTGACCGTCTCGGGCTGACCCTTTGGGCCCAAGATCTTGGGCAGGAGGCCCATGCTTGCTGTCACCCTGCGCCTCTAACCAAAGCCCAGGCCATTGGGTCCAGCTGCAGCCAGCACTGCAGCGTCTGCTTGAGTCTTTGTGTCCAACTCATACTTGGTCCTCTCGTGATTTCCGAGAACAGGCTGCCCTGATCACCCCTCCTCAAGCACCGCACTGTCCCCCAGACCCCGCCTCCCAGTCATACAGAAGTCCCAGTGACACCCCCTGCTTGGGGTTCCCTTTCTTTACCCTCTACTACATCTTGCTTCTAATTCTGCACAGGCCCTCAGCGCACAATTGCCCGTGAAGCCTCACAATCTAAGGAGACGTGGCCCGGAGTCCTTCTGATCCCTGGGGACAGATGGTCCTCATGCCGGGGGGTCTGCTTCGAGGCCTAGCCAAAAGGAGGCAGGAGGGGCTGGGAGGAGTCAGGAGTCACACGTGTGGATCCTCTGCATTCTCTGGGATAAAAGGCTGGCAACTGTCACAGGTGTGATGAAATTCTCAAGGCAGACAGAAACACAAGTGACAGTTCCGAGGGGCCTAAAACAATGGAAACCAGGACTCAGCTGAGGCTGACGGCCATCCAGAGGTTCTGGGCTGCATCAGAATCTCCTGAGGGACTGGTTAACAAAGGTTGAGAGTTTTGGGTGGGGCCTGAGAATCTGCATCTCTTAACTTCCCAGGATCTTGCAGGCCTTGTTGTTTAATTGCTAAGTTGGGTCCGACTCTGCGACCCCATGAGCTATAGTCCACCAAGCTCCTCTGTCCATGGGATTTCTCAGGCAAGGATACTGGAGTAGGTTGCCCTTTCCTCCTCCAGGGAATCTTCCTGACCCAGGGATCAAACCCACATCTTCTGTATTCTCCTGCATTGCAGGTGGATTCTTTACCCACTGAGCCATGATCTCATTTTTGATGGCGATACTGCCAGAGTTCCATAGAGATTGATTTTTGGGGGTGTTGGCTGCGATAGGTTCCCAGCTGCCTCCTTCTCTAAGAACTGCCCTTGGCCAGTGGGAGCCATCTTGCTTAGGAAGTTATGCACAAGTTCCACCCAGCCTGGCCTGTGACCAGTGCCTGACCACACCGCACACAGTGGTCTGATTCATGCTTAAGAGTTCCCTACGGAGCCATGCAGACCTCCCTTTAGCACAGATCTGGACACCATCTGAAACATCTCATTTACTCTTCACAACAATCCCGTGAGGAAACTGCAGAACAGAGAGGGTGAATGGATGGCTGAGGTCACACAGCCAATCATTCATCTGACCTCATAGTTCCTCTCGACCCCTGCCCCCCAATCATTGACAACAGCCCCACTGACAACAGCCCCTTGCAGGGCCCATTCATGAAACGCTTTGGAGATGTCGTCTCTCCTGATCTTCTCCACAGCTCTCACTGGGATTGGTCCATTCAACACATGAAGAAAGTATGGCTGGGAGGAAAGGGGTTGTGTTCTATCATCCATCAGTGGTGGGGAGATGGGCCATGAACCCAGGTTTCCTGCTTCCAGGTCTTTCTACCAGTTCCGGGGTGATACTAAGAACTAGCAATGGCTTATTCGGAAGATATTCCTCAGGGCTCCAGCATCTCGGGGCCCAAAATTTCATCCAACCAACACAACCCAATGACAAGTTCTAAATGCTTTTTTTCTTGCTACCAAGAGTCTGGAGAAATAGCTAATGCTTTTACCCCACCCCCCATCTCTGTGTCCGGTGAGAACTCTGACCACAGGCTGGGCAAAGGGTGCTTCTGTGGAGTGTTGAGGGCATGAAACTTGGGGTCAAGGGAAGAAGGTTCCTATCCTGCCTCCACCACTTCCTGGCTGTCTCTGTCCTTTCTTGTCTTTGGACAAGCCCTTTGTCCTCGGGGACACACCTGTAACTGAGATTAACTGTCTCCCTTCAAAGTTGATGGGAGGGTTAGATAAGGTGGGCCATAAGATGAAATAGACTATTTTCAATGGAATAGAAATAGGGTCCCCATCTGGCTTACTTACCAGCAATAGTGTAGGCAGCGCTCTATAGTTTGTGAAGGGTTTACCTTGGCACCATTTATTTTTCATTCATTTATTCACCCACTCAGTCATTCAACAAACCCGTATCAGACACCTGTTACATCCCACACAAAGCTAAGCATCAGGATTATCCAACAGTACAGTTGGTTCTCACAGCCACTCTGGGCAGGTGGGGGTTGAGGGGCGGGGTAAACAGCATCAGCTCCATCTCACTTGAGGCCTGGAGAGGAGGAGTAATGCCCACGGTCCCCAGCAGGGCAGAGGAGGACCCCCAGGACTCCAGACTCCCTGTTAGGTGCTAATGCTTGGACCCTGGGCTGCCACTATCACAGCTGAGGCCACAGCACAGGCCAGCCGGTGTCCCGAAACCTCTCCCAGGACACCTTGGCCTCAACAGTAATGCAGCGATGCTCTCCTCTGGAGCCTTAATATTTTGATGAGTTTTATTTGTCTTGCCACCTCTTATAAAGACTCTGAGTGCTAAATGGACAAAGCCGTGAGACGAAAGAAAGAGGGCAGGGGACTGACTGACTTTTCATTATCCAGCAGAGCCAGGGGGAAATGACTCCAATAGATCTCAAGTTTTATGTGCTCCAGACATTCTGCGGAGCCAGAGATGGTTTCTCAGCAATGCTGATGGTGCATTAAAAGCTCATTTTCCCAAACGTGGTACTGAATATGCACTAGGAGGAAAGAGCCATTATACTGCGTAATATCGAAGCTGCAGCTGATGAATGTTGCTGCAATTTTCTGTGAGTTTTCCCTCGTGACTCGGGAGCAGGTCTCAGAGGGAGAGGTACTCTGCCAAGCTGGGCATCTGGCCCAGAATGGAAGTAAATGCCTGGTGGCCCTTGCACCCTTCTGAGCCAGAGGGTCACAGCTCCGACTGGAAGCCTGGCAGAGGGTGGACACTAGAGGGCACTCAAGTGATCTATTAATAAAACCTCACAATCGTTTTGTGAATCCCAGTGGAACAGGTGGCAATTGGGTCTGAACAAGGAAGTCCAGGCAGGTGTGAAATTTCCTCCTCCTAGGCATCTGCTGCTGTTGTCTGGTTCCAAAGGCCCAGCCCCTAGGATGCCACCTCCAGGAAGTCCTCTCTGCTACCTTTCTCCTCTGAGCTTGTTAGCACTCATCTGCTCCTCATTCCAAACTAGCACCTCACGATTCAGGCTGTGGTTACCTGTGAACGTGAACAGCCTGACTCAGAGTCGGTTAAAGTGGGTCTCAGGCCTGGCTCACTCACCCTCTTGCTCATTCATTAATTCATGTGAAGGCTGTACAGGTTGGATACTGAGTTCACAGGCAGGGGAGTCAGCACCTGGGTTTCAAGTCTGGGCACCACCATTCATTCGGTGGTTGTGTAGCCAAGTAGCTTTTTTTCTCTGTGCCTCTGTTTTCTCATCTGCAAAATGGCAATAATAATAGTACCTCCTTCTCAGGACGAAGGACTAAATGAGATAAATATAAAGGGCTTAAGTGTATGTCGAGTACATAGTAAATGTTGTAATAAATGTTAGCAGATTACAGATGAGCCTGGCGGGCTACAGTCCATGGGGTCATGAAGAGTCAGACACGACTGAGCAACTTAGCACAGGACCCACACATTTAGAAAAAGCTCACCTAGAGGAAAATGAAAGTGTTAGTTGCTAAGTCATGTCCGACTCTTTGCGACCCCATGGACTGTAGCCCACCAGGCTCCTCTAAGGAGTTCTCCAGGGAAGAATACTGGAGTGGGTTGCCATGCCCTCTTCCAGGGGATCTTCCTGACCCAGGGATTGAACCTGGGTCTCCCACATTGCAGGCAGTTTCTTTACCATCTGAGTCACCAAGGAAGCCCCACCTAGAGTAAATGGGGGTCACATGAGGCGTATTCCTTGCCCTCCTAAGGCCAAGATACAGAATCCATGACTGCGGGGAGCATTAGTGGTGCTCCCAGAGGCTCGTCGTCATGGTTCTGTTCCAGGAGAAGCTCTACATCAGTGAGCTGCTGCCTCTTGCCTGGCACAGGGCTGGTGGCTGCATAAGTCAGCCACCGGGAAAGCCAAGTGGACACCAAGCTGAAATCACAGCTGCTGTTCCCTTTCCCCCTCCCCCAGGCTGGGAGCGTCCCATTGCATCTTTGAATCCCCTGTGACTTAGATACCACCCTGTAGGCAACCTTGATTCACTCCATACACAGCCTGAAGGGTGCAGAAGGCACTGGGCTTCGAGGCAGAGACTTGGGTTCGAATTCCATCTCTATCCTTATTTTCACTGTGTGACCTTGGACAAGTAATCTCTCCTCCTGTTTATTCCATCAATAAACAGAGACTGAATGTTATCTGCAAGCCAGGCCCTTTGTTAGGTGCTGCTGCTGCTGCTACATCACTTCAGTCGTGTCCGACTCTGTGCTACCCCATAGATGGCAGCCCACCAGGGTTGCCTGTCCCTGGGATTCTCCAGGCAAGAATATTGGAGTGGGTTGCCATTTCCTTCACCAATGCATGAAAGTGAAAAGTCAAAGTGAAGTCACTCAGTTGGGTCCAACTCTTAGCAACCTCATGGACTGCGGCCTACCGGGCTCCTCTGTCCATGGGATTTTCCAGGCAAGAGCACTGGAGTGGGGTGCCATCGCCTTCTCCGTTGTTAGATGCTAGTGCAGAGCAAAGCATAAAGCACAGACCCAGCCTTCAGGCCATGCCGGGCTGATGGTGCGGAAGGCATCTAAATGGACAACCACATATTTCCAGGAATTTAGTCAGATACGACCTTTATTTAAATTTTTGATACATGATTCATCATATTTTTGGTGGCAATTCTGTCTTTTAAAATGCTGCGTGAAAAAAAGGACTTATCTTGATTCCTGAGTTTTGGCACATGCCCTTAAATCTTGTGATGGAGGCAAATGCCTCACCTGCCTCTCCCTACATCCAGCTCAAAGGATCCAGAGAGCCTCCGAGAGAACATGACTTCTGAATCGGGTCCTAAGGCAGGAATAGGAAACCACCAGGTTGACAAAGGGGAAGCGGGGCCCAAGCAGAGGGGACGGCATGCGGTGGAGCTCAGTCGGGGTGATTTTGTTCCCAGGGAATATCTGGCCATGAGAGGAGCTATTTTAAAATTTTTTATTTTGACTGGGGATTGTTCCTAGAGGCCAGAAATAGTGAAAGGAAGCCAGGGATGCTAGATATCCTACAATGCACAGAACAGCCCTCCACAACAGAAAAGAATCCCTCCACCAATGCTGGTTGGGCTAAGTTGAGAAATGCCATACTAAAACATCAAGGAGTGAAACATCATGGCATCATGCTACCTTGGGCTGACTCCTTGACTTCTCTAAGCCTCAGTTTCTGGATCTGAAAAATGGGGATAATAGTGGGACCTACTTTAGAGGGTTGTTGGGAAAAGGCAGTGGCACTACATCTGTACACAGCAGGTGCTCAATAAATAGCCCTATCTTTTCCAACTTTGAACATACCTCAAACTTCAGAGCAAACCCTTCTCAAAAGAGATAGCTTCTTCGGGTTCCAAAGAAAACTGGGACAGAGAAAGGTCTCTAAGACCTTTCTCTTAGAGAAAACCACGAGCCTTATCTCTCAATAGAATGTGAGCCTGTTTGCAGAGAACCAGCCTGTGTGTTGGCTTATCGCTGGCCTGAGTTTTAACAGGGACTGAATTTTTATGACTGCGTTATAAACCTTTGCAAAACCCACTTTTAAACTAAAATACGCCGACAGGTTCTTAACTACTATAGCTACTAAATTAAGCATGAGGGATGGAGGGAGGCGCAGAGTGCAGAAGAAAACAAAAGTGCCCTGAAAGAGTCAGTGGAGGTAAAATAATGTTCATTAAAAATAGAAAAACAAACACACACAAAAATCTTTTGTGTTCAACTTCACACTCGTACATCATAATGTTCCAGTAAAAGGCCATTTCCCCCTGAGATAATAAAAGAATTGAATTTTTCCTTATCGGTCATCTATTTTTCTAGCTGAAGCTATTACTCCCGCTCTGGGGTTGCTAGGCAACAAGAAATATTAATAGCAGCTTTTATTAGCTTAGCTTTTGCAGCCGAGTACCAGAATGAGAAAATGGGAAACATAAATGTGTTACATAAATCTTTCAACCTTTCAGAGCCGGTGTTAGTCTCTGTTTTCATAATGATTTATTGAAGTGATGGTTCATTTATGAGAAAAAGGAGTGCAGGATAAGAAAACGGAGCAGTCCCCTGCAGGAGTGTTTGAAAATAAATAATTATAGCAGGAGAGCAAAAGCTGTTTAAAGCCATTTTTCTGAGTTTTATAAAATGTAAAAAGACATATTTCTTTCGCTTACTGCCTCTAAAAAACAGAGGGAGGGAGTTTCATCCAGACTCTACAGAATAAAAAGGACCCTCTGGACCTCTGGTCCACCGCCACCCTGTGTAGGATTCTCAGAGGTCCATTTGGGAGATAAATACCCTGACTCACTCCTCAGAGGGAAATTGGCCAAAAACATGGCAGCCAGGAGAAGCTCAGCTACAGAAGCCCTTCTGGATGCCCTTGTTGTTCAGTCACCAAGTCATATCTGACTCTTTGCAGTCTCTTGGTCTGCAGCACGCCAGGCTTCCCTGTCCATCACCAACTCCTGGAGTTCGCTCAAACTCAGGTCCATTGAGTCGGTGATGGATGCCCTGCTTTTGCCAGAAGATGGGTCCTTCTCCAGGTCACGCAGCCAAGAAGAGTTGAGTTCGTGTCTCTCTCTTTCTCGGCAAGCAGGAGAACTGTCCCTTTCCTGTTGCTGTCGAGTTCTGAGCCTTGACTGAGGTCCTGGTTTAATGACCATGCCCATCCCCTGTCCGCCCCCAGCTGGGGCCCACTCCCCACTCACAGCCACCCCACCCTCTGATCTGCCTTCCCCAACACCCACTTCTTGGACCAGCGAGCGCTGGCGAGTCTGATGACACCTCCAGCAAAGCCAACCCCAGGCAGGTCAGGCTGGACAAATCTTTACACCCAAACTATATCAGTAAAATGAACAATGTAAGCAGTTAGGAGCATGGGCTCTGGGGTTAGACTAACCTAAGTTCAAAGCCCAGTTCTACCATTTGTTACTCTCCACCCAGTGACTCAGAGCAAGGGGTTAAGCCCCCATGCCTCAGTTTTTTCATCTGTAAAATGGAGGTAATGTTACTTATCTTATGGGAACTTGTGTGTGTGTTAGTTGCTCAGTCATGTCTGACTCTTTACGACCCCAAGGACTATAACCTGCAAGGGTCCTCTGTCCATGGAATTCTCCAGGCAAGAATACTGGAGAGGGTTGGGCTGCCATTCCCTTCTCCAGGGGATCTTCCCGGCCCAGGGATCAAACCCAGGGATCCTGC
This sequence comes from Raphicerus campestris, assembly GCA_006410735.1. Classification (NCBI taxonomy): domain Eukaryota; kingdom Metazoa; phylum Chordata; class Mammalia; order Artiodactyla; family Bovidae; genus Raphicerus; species Raphicerus campestris. The sequence goes on along the minus strand of SJYW01011579.1, from coordinate 257,404 downwards.
AATACAGGCAGATTCTTTACCATCTAGCTACAAGGTCTTATAACTGCTAGGTAACACTAAGCATCAAGAAAATAATACACACACAAAGGGCCACAAATTCCCGCCCTTGCTGCATCTATACCTTTCTGCAATGTTACTCAGCCATTTCTCTCTTTGGGGTCTATTTCTGGGTTTGGCCATATGACTTGCTTTGACCAAAGGAACATTAAAAAATGTGATGCAAGCAGGTTTGAAAAGTGGTTGCACGTCGGAGCCTCTTCCTCTTGATGCTCTCGGGAGCCCTATCACCATTACCATCTGAACAAGCCCGGGTCACCATGTGAAGAGAGACCTGTGGCCACGTCACCTGCGCAGACCCAGCCAACTGCCAAGCTGTGAACAAGACCATCCAAGGCCATGCGGCTCCAGCCAAGCTGACCCCAGAAACCAGCCAAGCCAGTCCAGGTCAAAAGAACTAACTTGCTGTTCCACAAAAGAACAGGAAATAGAAAAAGTTCACTGTTTGCTTTAAGCTACTAAGTGTTGGGGTTTAAGCCACTAAGTGTTGGGGTAGTTTTGTTACACAGCAAAAACTGATAACAACTGTAAAACAAAACAAAAGCCAATTTATGCACTAAGAGCAATCAAATTAATAGGTTGGGCAGGGTGATGGGTTTCCACTGGCCCTGTGGCTCAGAAGTCCAGAGGATCAAAGGCTGGGGGCCTTTGGTCCCTTTATCTCAGACTCCAGAGAGGATCTCTTGCATCTCAATTTGTGAGAATCATTTAGAGGGAGACCAAGTCTTCTGGGTGGAAGAGGAGTGAATCAGGGATGGGAGGAGGGGAGGAACAGGAGATTGGAGGGGAAGAGTGAGAACAGGAAGAGAAGGGGGAAGGTGATGGGAAGATGAATATGAAGGACCTCCCCTCCCTGAGTCAACACACAGATTCTGCCCCAAAGCTCTGAGCCCTGCCTTCAGGCTCTGGAACCTAAGCCAGGGGTGCAAGCTGTCTCATGGGAACCACCTCTAAGGCAAGGGGGTGAAGTGCAACTTCGAAACTGCTCAGCCCTCTCCCTCAGCCTATCCTAGGATTCCAGCCAGGAAAGATCCTTCACTCGGTATGCCCCCAGCCCTCTTTGTGCAGGGAGAAGGTCCAGTCTTGGCAAGATGTTCTGGGACAAGGACCTAGAGCATGAACAGTATAAAACCACCAGTCCAGCACTCAGGATGTGAATCCAAGCTGATGAGCCTTGAGCCCCCCAGGCCAGTGGCATGTGTGGTGGTCATGGTAGGGGGAGTATATCCAACCCCAAACCCATATACTTATTCAGTGCGTCCTAGCTGACAAAGCAGTCACTCCCATTTTCCTATCTGTGAGTTCGCCAGATCTAGAATTCCAGTCTCCATTCTGTCAATGGGAAAGAAAATTGAGGCTGGGAGAGAAGTTACTTACTCAGATCCCCAGAGAAAGCAGTAAGTAAGAGTCAGTGCTGGAGGAGAATGTTTGAATGATGACTGTGTGCCACTCTTGTGCTAACTGAAGCCCACAACTGGACCACAAAGTTCCAGTGACCTAGAGGATGGCCCAGTGACCAGCGCTCATCTTAGGGAGACCCCATATTACCCAAGTCTCCAGGACCCGTGGCTGATTTTGCCAGGACTCATTTCCCATCGTAGCCCATCTCCGCCTGTTCAAGGCTCTCCAAGGAGTTTCTCTGGTCTTGAAAAAGGAGCAGGTTCCCTAAGAACTTATCTAGGAGCATCAAGCTTTGCCCTTCCCAGGATAATGCCTCTCCTGTGTAAGCCAGGACGGTGAGCTCAAACATTTCCCAAGGACGACTCCAAAATAAATTATTTCAGACTTAACAGAGGCTGTTCAATAAATTCCACTCTTCTAGTTTCTTTGGGTATTTTAGAAACTGATTTATACATACAATATCTCTCTCAAAATGAGACAATCAACACAGGATAAAATTATTGAGTTATGAAAATAGGGGTCAGATGGAGGTGCAGCGCTTTAAATTAAACTGGCAAAATATATCTTTCATACTAAATTGACTCTTTTTGTCTTGGAAATGAATGTTTAATCAGTTAAGATGCTGAAGTCGAGGGAGAAGCCTTAAGCATATTTAATTTTGTAAAAGAAGCCAGAAGCCAATATTGTACAGGCCTCCTGCTGGCAGCCATACCTTTAAAACCAAAGAACCAACTCCCCCACACATTGGGAGACCACGCGGGCTGGGCAGGCGACCAAAAGGAAACTGGTGACCTCTGGCATCAGAGCCAAGAGGGCCTGGCATTAATGAGAGGGCTGTCAAATGCCTTAGTGTCAAATGCCACCGCTGCAGGGACCACTTCCTGGACACATCGCAGCCTGTGCAGAGGGCACGTGGTCACTGGGCTCTGTGGCCCCCGCGGCCCTGTGGCCAAGCTGCTCCACCCCTTGGGCAGCTGCTAGAAACTGAGAGGCACATGGTAGGGGAGAGAGCCGGGAGTGAATTCTGGTTTGGGGACTTAATAACTATGTTATACCCGTTCATTCATAAAGTACATTAACTACTAATACTAGGATCCGGTTATCACTTCCCCTAGGAAGCAATAACCTCACATCTGAGCCAGGTGCCTCCTCTCTGTGATTTCAATTAGCTAATTAATTAGTTAATTAATTGCAGCACATGGGATCTTTGTTGCAGCACGTAAACTCATAGTTGGCCAGGGGCCTCTTCTAGGTGCACAGAGCAGCATGCACTGATTCTATCAGAGGATTTATTACATTTTCAGAAGTGGGCTCCTCGCCTGTCTCTCTGTTGCACTAGTTGTTCCTCAAGGGCATCTTGTAGGTCCAGAGCTCAGAACAATGTCTGGTTCTTAGTTGCCTTTTAATCAAGACTGATCACAGTGGTTAAGCCCAAAAGTGGCCCCTTTAAGATATCAGATTCTAATCCCTGGAACCTGGAAATGGTTCTGTATGTGGGGGGGAAAAAAGAGTCTTTGCAAATGTGATTAAAAGTTAAGGCTCTTGGGATGGGGAGAGAATCCTGGATTAACCCTATATGTTCTGAGTCCCTAAGCATCCTTATAAGAAAGGCAGAGGGAGATTTCACTGACAGAAGAGAAGGCGATGTGATAACAGACGGAGGCTGGAGTGATGTAGCCACAAGTGGAGGACAGCCGGCGACCCCAGAAAGCTGGAGAAGCGCAAGATGGATTCTTTCCCAGAGACCCCGGAGGAGGGTCACCCCTCCCGACACGTTTCTCAGTCCAGTGATGGAGATTTTGGACGTCCATCTTCTACAGCTGTGAGAGCATAAATTTCTGTTGTTTTTAAGTCAGTTTGTAACAATTGTTACAGCAGCCGCAGGAAACTAACAATCACCTACCTGCTCTGAGTCTCCATTTCCTTACTGCAGCGGTTCCTGCCTCACTTGGAACTTGGGAGTGTTAACGTGAGACAATGTTTGTAAAGCTCCCTGCATGGTGCTTCACATCTCGGGGGGCTGACACAAACTTCAGCATCACCCACATAGCATGCATGTCCACACACACTCACACACACACACACCTTCAAGCTTCAGCTCAGACAAATTTAAAACACTTGGTGGGCTTCCCTGGTGGCTCAGTGGTAACGAATCTGACTGCCAGTGGAGGAGTGTGCGTGCAAACGTGTGAGTGCTCAGTTGTGCCTGACTCTTTGCGATCCCATGGTCTGTAGCCCACCGGGCTCCTCTGTCCATGGGATTTTTCAGGCAAGAATACTGCAGTGGGTTGCCATTTCCTACTCCAGGGGATCTTCCTGACCCAGGGATCCAAACTGTGTCTCTAGCATCTCCTGCATTGGCAGGCAGATTCTTTACCTCTGATGCCAATGCACGGATTCAGTCCCTAGTCTGGGAAGATCTCACATGCTATGGTGCAACTAAACCCGAGCAC
>SJYW01011579.1:235025-251299 GCA_006410735.1 Raphicerus campestris | reverse complement strand
CCCCAGAAACCAGCCAAGCCAGTCCAGGTCAAAAGAACTAACTTGCTGTTCCACAAAAGAACAGGAAATAGAAAAAGTTCACTGTTTGCTTTAAGCTACTAAGTGTTGGGGTTTAAGCCACTAAGTGTTGGGGTAGTTTTGTTACACAGCAAAAACTGATAACAATTGTAAAACAAAACAAAAGCCAATTTATGCACTAAGAGCAATCAAATTAATAGGTTGGGCAGGGTGATGGGTTTCCACTGGCCCTGTGGCTCAGAAGTCCAGAGGATCAAAGGCTGGGGGCCTTTGGTCCCTTTATCTCAGACTCCAGAGAGGATCTCTTGCATCTCAATTTGTGAGAATCATTTAGAGGGAGACCAAGTCTTCTGGGTGGAAGAGGAGTGAATCAGGGATGGGAGGAGGGGAAGAACAGGAGATTGGAGGGGAAGAGTGAGAACAGGAAGAGAAGGGGGAAGGTGATGGGAAGATGAATATGAAGGACCTCCCCTCGCTGAGTCAACACACAGATTCTGCCCCAAAGCTCTGAGCCCTGCCTTCAGGCTCTGGAACCTAAGCCAGGGGTGCAAGCTGTCTCATGGGAACCACCTCTAAGGCAAGGGGGTGAAGTGCAACTTCGAAACTGCTCAGCCCTCTCCCTCAGCCTATCCTAGGATTCCAGCCAGGAAAGATCCTTCACTCGGTATGCCCCCAGCCCTCTTTGTGCAGGGAGAAGGTCCAGTCTTGGCAAGATGTTCTGGGACAAGGACCTAGAGCATGAACAGTATAAAACCACCAGTCCAGCACTCAGGATGTGAATCCAAGCTGATGAGCCTTGAGCCCCCCAGGCCAGTGGCATGTGTGGTGGTCATGGTAGGGGGAGTATATCCAACCCCAAACCCATATACTTATTCAGTGCGTCCTAGCTGACAAAGCAGTCACTCCCATTTTCCTATCTGTGAGTTCGCCAGATCTAGAATTCCAGTCTCCATTCTGTCAATGGGAAAGAAAATTGAGGCTGGGAGAGAAGTTACTTACTCAGATCCCCAGAGAAAGCAGTAAGTAAGAGTCAGTGCTGGAGGAGAATGTTTGAATGATGACTGTGTGCCACTTTTGTGCTAACTGAAGCCCACAACTGGACCACAAAGTTCCAGTGACCTAGAGGATGGCCCAGTGACCAGCGCTCATCTTAGGGAGACCCCATATTACCCAAGTCTCCAGGACCCGTGGCTGATTTTGCCAGGACTCATTTCCCATCGTAGCCCATCTCCGCCTGTTCAAGGCTCTCCAAGGAGTTTCTCTGGTCTTGAAAAAGGAGCAGGTTCCCTAAGAACTTATCTAGGAGCATCAAGCTTTGCCCTTCCCAGGATAATGCCTCTCCTGCGTAAGCCAGGACGGTGAGCTCAAACATTTCCCAAGGACGACTCCAAAATAAATTATTTCAGACTTAACAGAGGCTGTTCAATAAATTCCACTCTTCTAGTTTCTTTGGGTATTTTAGAAACTGATTTATACATACAATATCTCTCTCAAAATGAGACAATCAACACAGGATAAAATTATTGAGTTATGAAAATAGGGGTCAGATGGAGGTGCAGCGCTTTAAATTAAACTGGCAAAATATATCTTTCATACTAAATTGACTCTTTTTGTCTTGGAAATGAATGTTTAATCAGTTAAGATGCTGAAGTCGAGGGAGAAGCCTTAAGCATATTTAATTTTGTAAAAGAAGCCAGAAGCCAATATTGTACAGGCCTCCTGCTGGCAGCCATACCTTTAAAACCAAAGAACCAACTCCCCCACACATTGGGAGACCACGCGGGCTGGGCAGGCGACCAAAAGGAAACTGGTGACCTCAGGCATCAGAGCCAAGAGGGCCTGGCATTAATGAGAGGGCTGTCAAATGCCTTAGTGTCAAATGCCACCGCTGCAGGGACCACTTCCTGGACACATCGCAGCCTGTGCAGAGGGCACGTGGTCACTGGGCTCTGTGGCCCCCGCGGCCCTGTGGCCAAGCTGCTCCACCCCTTGGGCAGCTGCTAGAAACTGAGAGGCACATGGTAGGGGAGAGAGCTGGGAGTGAATTCTGGTTTGGGGACTTAATAACTATGTTATACCCGTTCATTCATAAAGTACATTAACTACTAATACTAGGATCCGGTTATCACTTCCCCTAGGAAGCAATAACCTCACATCTGAGCCAGGTGCCTCCTCTCTGTGATTTCAATTAGCTAATTAATTAGTTAATTAATTGCAGCACATGGGATCTTTGTTGCAGCATGTAAACTCATAGTTGGCCAGGGGCCTCTTCTAGGTGCACAGAGCAGCATGCACTGATTCTATCAGAGGATTTATTACATTTTCAGAAGTGGGCTCCTCGCCTGTCTCTCTGTTGCACTAGTTGTTCCTCAAGGGCATCTTGTAGGTCCAGAGCTCAGAACAATGTCTGGTTCTTAGTTGCCTTTTAATCAAGACTGATCACAGTGGTTAAGCCCAAAAGTGGCCCCTTTAAGATATCAGATTCTAATCCCTGGAACCTGGAAATGGTTCTGTATGTGGGGGGGAAAAAAGAGTCTTTGCAAATGTGATTAAAAGTTAAGGCTCTTGGGATGGGGAGAGAATCCTGGATTAACCCTATATGTTCTGAGTCCTTAAGCATCCTTATAAGAAAGGCAGAGGGAGATTTCACTGACAGAAGAGAAGGCGATGTGATAACAGACGGAGGCTGGAGTGATGTAGCCACAAGTGGAGGACAGCCGGCGACCCCAGAAAGCTGGAGAAGCGCAAGATGGATTCTTTCCCAGAGACCCCGGAGGAGGGTCACCCCTCCCGACACGTTTCTCAGTCCAGTGATGGAGATTTTGGACGTCCATCTTCTACAGCTGTGAGAGCATAAATTTCTGTTGTTTTTAAGTCAGTTTGTAACAATTGTTACAGCAGCCGCAGGAAACTAACAATCACTACCTGCTCTGAGTCTCCATTTCCTTACTGCAGCGGTTCCTGCCTCACTTGGAACTTGGGAGTGTTAACGTGAGACAATGTTTGTAAAGCTCCCTGCATGGTGCTTCACATCTCGGGGGGCTGACACAAACTTCAGCATCACCCACATAGCATGCATGTCCACACACACTCACACACACACACACCTTCAAGCTTCAGCTCAGACAAATTTAAAACACTTGGTGGGCTTCCCTGGTGGCTCAGTGGTAACGAATCTGACTGCCAGTGGAGGAGTGTGCGTGCAAACGTGTGAGTGCTCAGTTGTGCCCGACTCTTTGCGATCCCATGGTCTGTAGCCCACCGGGCTCCTCTGTCCATGGGATTTTTCAGGCAAGAATACTGCAGTGGGTTGCCATTTCCTACTCCAGGGGATCTTCCTGACCCAGGGATCCAAACTGTGTCTCTAGCATCTCCTGCATTGGCAGGCAGATTCTTTACCTCTGATGCCAATGCACGGATTCAGTCCCTAGTCTGGGAAGATCTCACATGCTATGGTGCAACTAAACCCGAGCACCGCAACTCCCAAGCCCACACTCTAGCGCCTGTGCTCTACAACAAGAGGAGCCACTGCGGCGAGAAACCTGTGCCCCTCAGCTAGACGGCAGCCACCGCTCGCTGCAGCTCGCGAAACGCCTGCGCAGCAAGGAAGACCCAGCACCACCGAAAATAAATCAATAAAAATATTTTTTAAAAATATTTTTTTAAAACAACTGTCTTTTTAGCATATGGTCCCAATGGATGGATGTGTTCTTAATTGGTTTCCCACTTGGTCTGGCAGCCTTCCTCTGAGTAAAATAGTTTGGCTTACCTTTCATTTCCTAACGAGGGAATAGAAAACCCAGTGAACCGTTGATAACTCTCACTAATGGAAGAATTAAAGCGATCTGAATTTGTGAAGCATCTTAAATGTGCACTAGTTTTAAAGGAATCTGGAAAATGGCTGCAAAGTGCCTATCTGGACTAAGCCCAACAAAGGTATTTCCTAGGCGAAGGGGTCAGGGGGTCATCTCTGATACACAGATAACCTCCTTTGTAATGATCAGAGCTCTTATAACCAGGTGACCCTACCAAGGTATCTGCGAGTATCTGGAGACTGTTCCTTTAGGTAAGTGAGACTTATGGGAAAACACTGCCACTGGTTACAGTGGGAACTCATTTTTATGACTAATAATAACAATAGCAAATATTGTTTACTCTCTGCCAGACATTTGCTGAGACTTTACATACGTTATCTCAGATACCTGCCACTGTAGGAAAAGAGGACTGAAGCTCAGGCTGTGGGGCCGGGGTTAACACTGGTCTGTGGGATGCCAGAGCCTATGCGCTAACCACTACCCCGCACTGTCTGCTGAAGACTAGCATCCCAGGCCAGTGACACTGTGACCGAGAACCCCAGGCAGACGCACGCCCGCATCCACGGGCCTCCCCAGGGCACACGACAGAGATGTCAGCTGGGCCCTGCCCTCGCCTGGGTTACCCGGACTGTCTGGAGTTGTGAAGTTTTTGCTAGGAAATTAGCTGGGCAAGCAGCTAAGGCAAAAACATTGTAATAAAGTGGAATTAAAACCACACACTGTGGAATCTGCAGGTCTCCAAGAGAGAAGAGGAAGCGGAGGGTCTGCATTATTGATGGGCTCCTTTTTCAAGAAATGGAGCAGTAATTTCCACTGAGCACTTTAGTGAACAGTAGAAAATGTGGGCCTTAAATTGGCTTCCTCCTGCCCTCCCTGTCTTTCATCTTCCCTTCTACGTCTCACCTAGCTTCACAAAAATAAAAGTGATGTGGCTGTTGAAAATACATAAGAGTATGCCAGGTTGTTTTTCTTTTCCTTTTTAAGCAAGGAGATTTGATGGTAATAAGAGTAAACAATAAATAAATAGAATAGAGTCAAGATTGGTAGATGAGGAACAATATAAATGAAGGTCTCAGACATCTGATAGAACTGGGCCACAAATTAGGCTGTGACCTCTGAACAGCCTTGGTAGGGATAAACATGATCCATCCAACATCATGTGATTCTTACAGAAATCAATTTAGCAGTCCCTCCTGCCCTCCCACAGGTGTGTTTCTGACAAAATCAAGGACTGTTTTCCTCCTAGATACAGTGGTTGGTCCACCCTTGCTGTCACGGTCCTCCTCGGAGACTCAAACTACCACCTATCAGAGACATCAGAGAAGATGCTGGCTGCCGGTAGCCGTTGTGCCTGCTGTGTGGATAATACTAATGATGTTGCTGGAGTTCCTGGATCCAGCCATGCCTGAAACCCTCTGTCCAGCCCTCAATACCTAGATATTTCAGTCTTTTTTTTTTTTTTTTTTCCATCAGCTTCTTTGAATTTTATTCTTGTCACTTAAGAATGAAGTTAAGAGGTATGATTATCAATATAATATTAACTGTAAAGGAAAAAGCAAAAAGAAACATATACCCCAGTCACTCAGAAGAAGTACTAGAGTTCCCTTAAGGATTTTTTTCCCCATTATACAAAAGAATTCTCTACTGTCTTTCTATAAGTCTTGATTGTTCAAACCAGTCATTCATGCTGAAAACCCATACCTTGCTCAGCATGGGATTCAGGATCCTTATGATTCAGGCCCTACTAATTCTTTCACGTCCTCTCTTCCTATGCAATTCCATGTTCTTTCTCTCCAGCCCAGTAAGCGCGACCTACATGCCACACCTGAGCACATGAGACCCCTGCTTCTTGCTTTTGTACATGCTGTTCCTTCAGCCTGGAACAGTCCTTTTCTGTGCTGGTCTGCCTGTCAAAGTCCCTCCTATCCTCAAAACTCTAAGTCAGTCACCACCCTCTTCCCTCCTAGCTTAAGCAAGACACAATATTTTTAAAATAATATGATTCCACTTATATGAAATGTGCAGAAGAGGCAACTATATAGAGATAGTAGATTAGTGGTTGCCTAGGGCTAGAGATGGGGGTAGGGTTGGGAATGATGACTAAAGGGTATAAGGTTTCTTTGTGGGGTGATGAAAAGGTTCTAAAATAGCTTATGTTGATGGCCACATAGCTCTGTGAATATTTTAAAAGCTACTGAACCGTATACTTTAAATAGGTGAATTGCATAGTAGGTGAACAATATTTCAATTTCAATAAAGCCTTTTTTTTTTGACCGTGTCAAGTAGCTTGTAGGATCTTGTTCCCCCAACCAAGAACTGGACCCAGACCCCCGACAGTGGAAGCATGGAGCTCTAACCACTGGGCAACCAGGGAATTCTCCTTCAGTAAAGCCTTTAAAAGGTGAGACTATACTATTAAAAATAAAAATAAAACAAATAATATCAAGATATTGTAAACAGAGCTTCAGAAGCAAGGAGCATGAGAACATAAACTTCCCTCCGTGCCCACCCCCCATATTCTGCGGACCCCCATGCAAGTAACCAANATATCAAGATATTGTAAACAGAGCTTCAGAAGCAAGGAGCATGAGAACATAAACTTCCCTCCGTGCCCACCCCCCATATTCTGCGGACCCCCATGCAAGTAACCAACAGAGCCCAAACCCTGCCCCTGAGCAGAGGGGCCTCCCTGCCTCACCACAACCCGGCAGGAACCATGGCGGGTAACAGGGACTCACCGTGGGCAGCTGGCCCGATAGCAGGTGGCTGTCCTGGGCCAGCATGTTGGACACCATGATGGCTGGGAGGTCCATGGCCTGGTAGGAGTAAGCAGNAGCAACATGGATGGAACTGGAGGGCATTATATTAAGTGAAATAAGCCAGACAGAAAAAGACATAGACTGTATGATATCATTTACATGTGGAATCTAAAAAATATGCCAAATTATAGCAAAACAAAAGTGAAAATAGCAAAAAAAAAAAAAAAAAAGGGCAGACACAAAAATATAGATAAGAAAGTAGTGGTTACCAGTGGGGAGAGGGAAGTGGGAAGGGGGAGTACAGAATAGGAGGGGGAAAGGGTTATTATGGGATGATATGAAACCATGTGTGTGAAACTTCTGAAAACTGTAAAGCACTGTAGAAGGTTTTTTATATTTATTTATGGCTGCATTGGGTCTTAGTTGTGGCACAAGCTTTCTTGTAGCATGTGGGATCTCAGTTTCCCAATCCTCAATCGAACCTGTGTCCTCCATACTGGAAGGTGGATTCTTAACCACTAGGCCACCAGGAAAGTCCACCACTGCAGAATTTAAGGAATATTTCATTCAATAAAAAAGAACAAGGATCTTATAACGGCTACATGGCCCAGCTCCCCCACTGCCACCTACATATCTTTTACCTTCCTGATGTCACCTCTTAACATGCTCCTTCTTTGTGCCAGTCTGCCCACACTAGGCACGGTTATGCCTCAGCGCCTTTGCACTGACTATTTCCTCTCTCTAGCAGATTCTCCTGTGAAATATTCACACAACTCATTCCTTCATCCCTAAGGTCTCTACTCAAACATCCGCTTCTCAATGAGGTCTACCCTTACTGTTCAATTTAAAGTCACAAATCATCAGCCGTGTTCTACAATTTCTTTGTTTCTATCACTTACTAATGGCAACTCACTCTAGTATTCTTGCCTGGGAAATCTGATGCACAGAGGAGCCTGGCGGGCTGCAGTCCCTGGGGTCACAAAGAGCCGGACAGATTGAGTGACTGAGCACGCACACATCATTTAATGCTTTCTAACATCCCCCACTCCAGTGNACTCTAGTATTCTTGCCTGGGAAATCTGATGCACAGAGGAGCCTGGCGGGCTGCAGTCCCTGGGGTCACAAAGAGCCGGACAGATTGAGTGACTGAGCACGCACACATCATTTAATGCTTTCTAACATCCCCCACTCCAGTGCTCTTGCCTGGAAAATCCCATGGACGGAGGAGCCTGGTAGGCTGCAGTCCATGGGATCACTAAGAGTCGGACACGACTGAGTGACTTCACTTTGACTTTTCACTTTCATGCATTGGAGAAGGAAATGACAACTCATTGCAGGGTTCTTGCCTGGAGAATCCCAGGGACGGGGGAGCCTCATGGGCTGCCGTCTATGGGGTCGCCCAGAGTCGGACACGACTGAAGTGACTTAGCAGCAGCAACCNAAATCCCATGGACGGAGGAGCCTGGTAGGCTGCAGTCCATGGGATCACTAAGAGTCGGACACGACTGAGCGACTTCACTTTGACTTTTCACTTTCACGCACTGGAAAAGGAAATGACAACTCATTGCAGGGTTCTTGCCTGGAGAATCCCAGGGACGGGGGAGCCTCATGGGCTGCCATCTATGGGGTCGCCCAGAGTCGGACACGACTGAAGTGACTTAGCAGCAGCAACCTCCTACACATTTATTGATTTATTATGCTTATTATGTATTACCTTACTCCACTAGAATATCTTCATGGAGGAGGAGATTTTCACCTGTCTTGTCTACTGCTATATCCCCAGTTTCCCTTAACAGTGCCTGGCATATAATGAGTGCTCAAAAAGTCTTTGATGAATGAATAAATGAACAAATGAACTGCTCAGCAAATGCCTGAAGAAAGAGTGGTTAAGAAAATGAATGGACTGGCAGACCATGAAGAGTCCCCTCTTCTAAGGAGAAGGCTTACTCAAGGCTCTGATCCAAGGCTAAGACACAAGTTGTTTGAATCAGTCCAACAGCCCCCCCTTCTCAGAGCTGGTGGATGAGAATCTGTAAGTGTCCTTTGTGGGGAGCAGGTGGGAGTGGGGAGAAAGGCAGTGCAGCAAACAGCAGGGCTGGGAAGTAGGGGTTCACCAAGCTGGGAAGTAGGGGTTCACCAACACATGACATCTAATGCAGAGCTGTGTCAGGAGGCCGCCAGAATCAGCTTGTTTCTCAATTCCCCGCTTTGTGCTTTTCTTTCCAAATCAACTAAAGAACGAGTTAGTTGAATCAACTCTACTCAGAGCAAAGCAATAGAGATGGGATAGAAGGGGCATCCGGGAAACTGTCCGGTTTTTCACGCACCAGTTCCAGGAAAGGAAGACCATTGCACTGATCCAAATGACCTTTGTGGCTTGCCCTTGGGTCAGAAGGCGAGGCCTTCTCAGGGAATTCCTAGGAGGAAGAGTCTTGATTAAACACGGGAGCTGATGACTTCTTGAGGTAAGGGAACAAACACGCAAGGGTAGGGGATGGGCCCTGGGCCTTGAGAAAGTGATGGAGGGAGGAGTCTAAGAACATCCAATGGACCAGAGCCTGTTGCAGTGATAAGCTTATGTTCCATGAAATTATCAGAATAGACTCATTTGCTTACCACAATAAAATAAAATGACAAGTGAATCAATTAGCCATAGGAACGAACATGGTTGTAATATAGGAAGTAAAGAAATAAACATGTGTGTGTATNTTGAGAAGGTGATGGAGGGAGGAGTCTAAGAACATCCAATGGACCAGAGCCTGTTGCAGTGATAAGCTTATGTTCCATGAAATTACCAGAATAGACTCATTTGCTTACCACAATAAAATAAAATGACAAGTGAATCAATTAGCCATAGGAACTAACATGGTTGTAATATAGGAAGTAAAGAAATAAACGTGTGTGTGTGTACNAACATCCAATGGACCAGAGCCTGTTGCAGTGATAAGCTTATGTTCCATGAAATTATCAGAATAGACTCATTTGCTTACCACAATAAAATAAAATGACAAGTGAATCAATTAGCCATAGGAACGAACATGGTTGTAATATAGGAAGTAAAGAAATAAACATGTGTGTGTATGTTCTAAGTCATTTCAGTTGTGCCCAAGTCTTTGCAGCCCCATGGACTGTAGCCTGCCAAGCTCCTCTGTCCATGGAATTTTCCAGGCAAGAATACTGGAGTGAGTTGCCATTTCTTTCCCTAGGGAATCTTCCTGGCTCAGGGATCGAACCTGTGTTCCCTCTGTCTCCTGCTTTGGCAGGTAGATTCTTTACCACCGAGCCACCTGGGAAGCCGAAATATATACATATTCTTTTAAATAACCCTTTCTGAAACAAATATTCAAAGTTCAAACCTAGAGAATGATTAAAAAAATCAAGAAAAGTACTCTGAAAGAGAAGTGAGCTGAAAAATTACAATGTATATTAATTCAAAATAGCTGTTCATAAGGTGACTATAGTATTCAATATGTAATCTGACTATATTGGTTCCTAAGATAGAAAAGGTATAGGATAAAATTATAAAATTAATAATGATCACAAACTAAAAGTCTAGATTTCATTAGAACCTATGCCTTCCCTTAAGATTACAAATATTGATTAGTAATTTATATTGCAAGGAAAAGGTAAGTTTAAATACTTCTTTTATAATTTTAAAAATTTTACTGAGGTGAAATTCAAACAAAAAGACAATTCTTTTAAAATTAACACTTGTGTGGCATTTAGTACATTCACTCACAACGTTTTGCAATCACTGCCTCTATCAGATTCCAAAATATTTTCATCATCCCCAAAAGAAAACCCCGTACTTATTAAGTAGTTTTTCCCTACTCCACCAGCCTCAACCTCTGGAAACCACCCATCTGTGTTCTGTCTCTGTGGATTCACCTATTCTGAATAGTTTAATATAAGTGGAACCATACCATATGTGATTTTACGTTCTTCTTTCATCTAGCATAATGTTTTTGAGCATAACGTACATTATTCACAATGTAGCATATATCAGTAGTTCATTTCTTTTTGTGGCTGAACGGTATTCCGTTATATGTATATACCCAATTTTGTTTATCCATTCATCCACTGATGGGCATCTGGGCTGTTTCCACCCTTTGGCTATTGTGAATAGTGCTGCTATGAACAAATGTGTGCATATATTTGTCGGAGTCCTTATTTTTAATTCTTTGGGGTATACAGCTAGGAGTGGAATTGCTGAGTCATATGATAATTCTGTTTAACTTACTGAGGAACTCAAACTTTTCCACTGTGGCTGCACATTTTACATTTCTACCAGCAATGTATGAGTGTTCCAAGTACACCACATCCTTGCCACCAACACTTAAATTCCATTTTTATTATAGCCATCCTAGTGAGTATGAAGTGGTATCTTACAGTAGTTTTGATTTGTATTTCCCTAATGACTAGTGATGTTGAGTATCTTTCCATGTGTTTTTTGGCCATGTGTATATCTTCTTTGGGGAAAGGTCTAGAACTTTTTTGTTCATTTTTAAATTAGGTTGTCTTTTCATTGTAGTGTTGTAAGAGTTCTTTACATATCCTACATACTAGACCCTTATAAGATACACAATTTGCAGGGGGTGGAAAGTGGGAGGTAGGTTCAAGGGACACACATTTAAGTGCGGCTGATTCATGCTGACGTATGGCAGAAACCAACACAAAGCTGTAAAGCAATCATCTTCCATTTAAAAACAAAGAAATATTCTTAAAAGCTAAGCACAGAGTTTAAAAACAGATATATGATTTGCAAAATATTTTTCTCCTATTCTGTAGGCCTTTTTTTTTCACTTTCTTGATAATGCCCTTTGATACAAAGGAATTTTAAAATTTTCATGGAGTCCAATTCATTGGTTTTCTTTTGTTGCTCATGCTTTTGATGTCCTGTATAAGAATTCATAGCCAAATCCAAGGTCACGAACAGTTACCCTATGTTTTTTTCTAAGAGTTTTGTGGCTTTAGTCCTGAGACTTGGGTCATGGATCCCTTTTGAAATAACTTCTGTTTACAGCATGAAGTAGGGCCCAGTTTCATTATTTCGCCCGTGCTTATCCAGTTGTTCCAAACCATTTGATGACGAGACTGTTATTTCTCTGTTGACTGGCCTTGGCACCCTTAATGAAAATAATTGCAACTAACCACAGACATAGAGGTTGATTTCTGGACTCTTATTTCTATTCCATTGGTCTTATACTATAACCACTGCAGATGATGACTTCAGCCATGAAATTAAAAGGTGCATTTTCCTTGGAAGAAAAGCTATGACAAACCTAGACAGCATATCAAAAAGCAGAGACATTACTTTGCCTACAAAGGTCCATCTAGGCAAAGCTATGGTTTTTCCAGTGGTCATGTATGGATGTGAGAGTTGGACCATAAAGAAAGCTGAGCGCTAAAGAATTGATGCTTTCGAACTGTGGTGATGGAGAAGACTTGAGAGTCAGATCCAACCAGTCAAACCTAAGGGAAATCAGTCCTGAATATTCACTGGAAGGATTGATGCTGAAGCTGAAGCTCCAATACTTTGGCCCCCTGATGTGAAGAACTGACTCATTGGAAAAGACCCTGATGGTGGCAAAGACTGAAGGCAGGAGGAGAAGGGGACGACAGAGGATGAGATGGTTTGATGGCATCACCAACTTGATGGACATGAATTTGAGCAAGCTCCAGGAGTTGGTATCGACAGGGAAGCCTGGTGTGCTGCAGTCCATGGGGTAGCAAAGAGTCAGACATGACTGAGCAATCGAACTGATCTGAACTGAGCACACTGTTCTGACCGTGGTGCTCTTGTATGAACCAGGAAGCGTTATCCAACTTTGCTCTTCTCTTGTAAAACTGCTATGGCAATCCAGGATTCATTGCAATTCCATATGTGTTTGAGGATCAGTTCTTCTATTTCTTCTAAAAAACTTGACAGGGATTGCATTGCACATGTAGATTGTTTGGGCAGTACTGCAATCTTACCCAAATTAAGACTTCCGATTCACAAGCACAAGAAGTCTTCCCCATTTATTAACCCCTTCTTCAATTTCCTTCAGCAGTGTTTTGTAGTTTTCAGCATTCAAGTCTTTGACCACCTTGGTTAAATTTATCCCTAAGTATTTTATTATTTTGGATGCTGTGACATATGAAACTGTTTTCTTAGTTTTTTAATTGTTCTTTGCTGGTATATGGGAACACAGCTGATTTTTGAATATTGATCTTACACCCTGAAACTTTGCTGAATTCATTTATTATCAATTTATTATAATTTTAAATAAAAGCAGAAATTCCACACCATTAGAGGAACAAAAACAAAAATAAAAACAAATGGAAAAGAAAACAGAGCCTGATCAATTTAACAAAAATGTGAAAAGAAAAAGCAAATAGAAATGAATTATGAGACATGATAACCTTCACGAAATGAGAGTATTAAGACTAGACTACTAGTAATCACAATAAATACAAATGATTTCAAGTCCTTTATTAAAATATAAAAATTTAAAATTTTGATTGAAATAAATGATTCCAGCATGTGACATTTATAACAGGCATGCCTAAGATAAAATTACATAGAAGACTAAAACTAAGCAAATATATCAGGCAAATAAAAAGCAGAAGTGGCAAAATTAATAACAAGTTAAGCACAATTTTGGGGCAAAAAGCATTAAAGAGACCAAGAGCAATACTTAAGTGGATGAATGACACAATCTACTAAGAAGAAATGACAGACATAAACTTTTATGTGGATGGATAAACCACGGGAATATAAAACGCNAGAAGCGGCAAAATTAATAACAAGTTAAGCACAATTTTGGGGCAAAAAGCATTAAAGAGACCAAGAGCAATACTTAAGTGGATAAATGACACAATCTACTAAGAAGAAATGACAGACATAAACTTTTATGTGGACGGATAAACCACAGGAATATAAAACTTGACAAACTGTTAGAAGCACAAAGAGGATTTAACCAAATCATAAACATAAAGAGACACTAGCACATTTCTTCAAAACCTTGACAAGTCGATCAGATAGAAATGAGTAAGGACAGAAGATTTGAATAACAAAATTTCCTCTCTTGATTTGTCTCAATTTAAAGAACACACATTCTTTTCAAATGTGCATGGAACACTTAAAAACTATGACCATGTGCTAACTACTCAGACAATTATAAACTTTTCAAAAGGTAGAGATGACATGGGCCACATGCTATGATTTTTGGGGGCACTAATCTAGTTTTTAACAACAAAGAAAGAAGAGAGAGAAAGAGGGAGCAGAACATGGAGGGAGACAGACCCTCTTAAATACTTGGACATTTTAAGAACAAATCTAGTAAATTTGGGGTCAAAGAGGAAATCACAACTGAAATTACAGACAACGAAAATACCACCTGAAAAAATCTGTGAGAGGCAGACAGTGAAAAATTTATACCTTCTTACCTAAATGAATGTATTAGAAGACAAGAAAGACAAATAGATGAATTCAGCACTCAAGAAGCTAGAACCCAAAACAAAATAAGCCAAACGTCATTAGAAGAAAGACTAAACAGAGTACTGTAGAAGGCAAATTTTACNGAATATCATGGCATCTGGTCCCATGACTTCATGGCAAATAGAAGGGGAATAAGTGGAAGCAGTGACAGATTTTATTTTCTTGGGCTCCAAAATCACTGTGGATGGTGACTAAAGCCATGTAATTAAAACCTCTTGCTTCTTGGAAGGAAAGCTATGAAAAACCTAGACAGTGTATTAAAAAGCAGAGACATCACTTTGCTGACAAAGGTCCATTCAGTCAAAGCCATGATTTTTCCAATAGTCATGTACAGATGTGAGAGTGGGACCATAAAAAAGGCTGAATGCTGAATAACTGACACTTTTGAATTGTGGTGCTGGAGAAGACTGTTGAGAGTCCCTTGGACTGCAAGGAGATCAATCCTAAAGAAAACCGACCTTGAACATTCACTGAAAGGACTGCTGCTAAAGCTGAAGTTCTAATACTTTGGCTACATGATGCAAAGAGTCAACTCAGTGAAAAAGACCCNTGGACTGCAAGGAGATCAATCCTAAAGAAAACCGACCTTGAACATTCACTGAAAGGACTGCTGCTAAAGCTGAAGTTCTAATACTTTGGCTACATGATGCAAAGAGTCAACTCAGTGAAAAAGACCCTGATGCTGGGGAAGACTGAAGGCAAGAAAGAGAAGGGAGTGGCAGAGGATTAAATGATTAGATAGCATTACCAACTCAAGGACATGAATTTGAGCAAATTCTGGTAAACAGTGAGGAACAGTGTAGCCTGGTGTGCTGCAGTCCATGAGGCTGCAAAGAGTTGAACATGATTTAGTGACTCAACAACAATAATTGTCTGTTCCCTTCTCTAGAATATAAATTCCACTGTTTGGTCACTGATTATCCCTAGGGCCAAGAACAGTGCCTTGCACATAGTAAGGCCTCAATAAATATTTGTTGAATGAAATAACAAATGAATGAGAATAGGGGTTTTGGACTGTTGGGTTTGCAGCTGTGTCTCCAGCTCCTGGGACACTGTGTGTGTGGCACACAGTAGGTACTCAGTAAACACTTTTTAATGCATGAGTTCATGAATGAATTTACTAACAGCCCACTGATGGTACAGAGGGCTGGCTCAGCACCATCTTCCCTGTTCTAAGAAGTTAGAGCAAAGATCTGAGGTGGCCTTCTCCTTAGAGATGCTGCTTAGCACAAAGTAATTATAACTTGACCCATGGACATCTCTTGGTTCTCTGTCCTCATCTTAGAAATCATCTTCCTGCGAAAGTGTCTGAATTCCAGCTCTGCCCTTCATAGTCTGTGTAACTTTAGGATACCCATTGGCACTGCTACTTCTGGATCTCAATTATACCAACTGTGAAAAGAGGGAGTTGGACCAGTGGATTTTCAAACCCAAATTCAATCCATGTATGTGTCACTGATTCACAGGTACACAGGGAGACATGAAGTGGTGCTGATTTTAAAAGCATTTTAAAATGATAAGTAGGCTCTCCAGTCGTTTCTGTGTTCTAAGAGCTTCTGGGAAAAAATTATGTCTATTTGCAGCTTTTTTCTTCTTTTCCATTTCTACCTTTTGAAACCTACATAAGTAGCATCACCTAAAAATGTGCCACGCCAGCTGTCTGGGGCTGAAGGTGCTGAAGTCCTCAGAGACTGGTCTCCATGAGTGCTCTGAGGCCCTGTGATACTGGGATAAGCAGGGAAGACCCCCACTTTGCGTTGCTCCAGGAACACTGCCCTGCTCAGACTCTTCTGAGGCTTACCTACCTTCAGAGCAGGGATACAGTACCTGTCTGGCATCCAAGGACTCCTGTACCAGACCCTGTAGCATCACATGACACCAGGCACGGTGAGCCCCCTGAAGACCCCAGACGCTGCACGCTCTGGTATCATCAGGCCCCTGGGTGTGCTGGATCCTCTCCTCAGGTCATTGTCCTCCCAGGTGACATCTGCTCACTCTCAGGACAACCACAATACCCTTTGCCTTCCCAGGTGGTGGCACCAAGGACAGAGCCCAGCACCCTAAGCCTGCTCTGTACAGAATGGAGCAGGGACTCCTACAGCCTGGACCCCATGCTCCCTCTAATGTGCCCCCAAAGTCCCATCAGGAGACTGCAACCCAGAGCTCATCCACACCCCTAAGGTTTACTGTGAGCCAGCT
>SJYW01011579.1:200288-214767 GCA_006410735.1 Raphicerus campestris | reverse complement strand
CGTGTGTGTGTGTGTGTGTATGTTGGTGTGGGTATGTCTGTTGGTGTGCTGGTATGTAGGTGGGGTGTGTGGGTGTAGGTGGTATGTGTATGTGCCCAGAGGCACTTTTCCACAGATATCTCTAAATATTCCATAAACAAGAATTTCTGACACCACAACATAGCATCACAAGGACACACGAGTACACAAACATTTTTTTTAGATGTTTGTGTTTTCAGAGTTCCTAAAATTCTGTCCATGGAAAATGGGAGTGAAAGTCAGGGCCAGCAGAACACAGCAGATCCAGGGAAGCTCAGACCCCCTTTTCCCCTGGGGTAGCCCTGGAGCAGTTTCACAGCTCATCATCCATTATGAGGCTAAAAGAATTCTGCCCCTCCCAGGAAGTTAAATAAATTGCTCAGGCTGTAATGGGCCAGTCCCTCCACACTCCCAGCGGGAAAAGGCACTCAACTTGGTGAGCCGATTGGCAAAAGATACAGATGACCAAATCCGGCTAGGTTCCCTTCTCCATCATACCACATCGCTAAAAACAGAGACATCTATACAAATACCCTGATAATTCTTTTTCCTTTTTGTTGAAACATAGGATATAAATAGGAAGTGTTAAAGTCCTATGTGGACAACTCAATGACAAATCTTCACAAAGCAAAAATACTTGCGTAACTAGCACTCAAACAAGGACAGAAATACCAGCACCTCCAAAGCCCCTCAAGGCCCCTCACTACCTGCCCTGGCCCCCACCACCAGGGCAGCCACAATTCAGATCTCTATCACCATAGATTAACCCTGCCTGCTTCCGTGCTTTATGTAAATGGAATCATACGGGATGCTCTGTTTGGGTGTTTGGCTCCTTCCATTCACCCTTTTGTTTGTGAGATTTGTGTACTTGGTTATAAATTGCTCCTTCTCGATGCTGTGCAGTGTTTCACTGTGTAAGAATATTCTGCAATAATCGATCCAGTCTGCTGTTCATAGGCATTTGGACTGTTTCTAGTTTTGTGCTTTTATGAAAAGTGCTGCTATGAACATTCTTATACATGTCTTCGGGTGATCAAACGAACGCATTTCTGTTGAGTGAACACTCAGGAGTTGAATTACTAGGTCACTGAGCTCCGATACTGAGAAATGGTTTTCCAAAGTGGTTGTACCAATTTATGCAGCAGCGTATGAGGACACCAGGGCTCCCCTGGTAGTTTAGCTGGTAAAGAATCCGCCTGCAATGCAGGAGACGCTGGGTTGATTCCAGGGGTGGGGAGATCACCCGGAGAAGAGACAGGCTACCCACTCCAGTATTCATGGGCTTCCCTGGTGGCTCAGATGGTAAAGAATCTGCCTGCAATGCAGGAGTCCTGGATTCGATCCCTGGGTTGGGAAAATCCCTAGGAGGTGCGCATTCTTGACTGGAGAATCCTGTGGACAGACGAGCCTGGTGGGCTATTCACGGGGTCACAGAATCAGACACAACTGAGCGAGTAACACAGACACGAGGGCACCAATGCCTCCACATCCTTGCCCAACTTGGTTTCTTCTATTTTTCCCACTTTCTACATTCTGGGGGGAATATTTAATAAAATATCTTCTCCTATGGCTGTCTGGATTGTTTGCTAAGGCTGCCAGCAAGTGTAAAACTATCAATGCTCCATGTTCACATATCACACAGACACGATCTCCAGCCACAACCCACCACTCTAGAGGGCCATCCCAGCACAGGAAACAGCCCAAAGGAGCACAGAGTGACTTGAAAGGCCTTGAGCTGTTGCAGGAAACTTTACGGTTTTCTTGAGGGGACTTTGATCAGGTCGGGCCACCTCACAATGCTAACAAGGCTTTCTCGGGCGCTCCTTCTCCATCTCCCTTTCCAAAGAAAACACTCATTCCTATGGCCTATCTCCCCACCCTTCACCGGCCAGGCACACCCTCCCCTCCAGGCTGTGCATGCCAGCCCCCCAGGCTCCTGAGAGCCACCATCTTGCTCCACGTCCCTGGGCAGTTGTGCAGACTCTGACACCAAGCCAACAGGTGCATCCACAAGGCCCTGGGGCTGGCCTGGCGTGAGGATATCTGGGCTGGATTTCTGTTTACCTGAAACATAAGCCTCATCTAATTCATGTCACCCCTGGCCCTATGTAAAAAAAAAAAAAAAATTTTTTTTTCACCAAAAACTGGAGCCTAGCTCCAAACATTTACCTAGCTCCTTCACTATTTCTCTCTACATGGCACAGTCCAACAACAAAAACAAAAGCTTTGTCAAGTTCCTATCATATTCATCACTGGCCGAGCAGGTTGTCCTAGACCCATTTAATCAGGNATCTAATTCATGTCACCCTGGCCCTATGTAAAAAAAAAAAAAAATTTTTTTTCACCAAAAACTGGAGCCTAGCTCCAAACATTTACCTAGCTCCTTCACTATTTTGCTTCTCTACATGGCACAGTCTAACAACAAAAACAAAAGCTTTATCAAGTTCCTATCATATTCATCACTGGCCGAGCAGGTTGTCCTAGACCCATTTAATCAGTTTTCTTAACTAACGTACACCCACTTAACCAGTCTAACTCAACTGAACCACTTAACTAAGCTATACCCGCTAGTTATTTTATCCTGCAGGGTAGGTAAGGCTGCTTGCTGCTGCTAGGTCACTCAGTCATGTCCAACTCTTTGCAACTCTTTAGGCTGCAGCACACCAGGCTTCTCTGTCCATGGGATTCTCCAGGCAAGAATACTCAAGTGGGTTGCTTTTCCTCCTCCAGAGGATCTTCCAGTCCCAGGGACTGAATCCTCGTCTCCTGTGTTTCCTGCACTGCAGGTAGATTCTTTACCTGTTGAGTCATCAGGGAAGTAAGGCTGGTAATAATATCCCCATTTTACCGAACCAGAAAGTTAAGACAAGGGAAGTTAGGTAATTTGGTCAAGGTCACACAGGGAGAAGGAAACAGAGGTAGGAGTCCCAGGGAGCCCAGACCTGCCTCTTACTCTCACCTGACTCCCTGAGTCCCTGGCACTCCACACTTTCCCAGGGGCTGGCAGGATGCAGGATGCCATGTCTGGCAGGGGCAACTATGTCACACCCAGGCCTTTGTCTCCCATCAGAGTCTCAGGCTTTGATTATATGAGAGACAGAGACACTGGCTGTCTGGACCACAGGAAGGTTCTGTAATAATAATGAGAGGAGGCTGGGCAAACCCAGCCTGGGGCACCAGACTGGAGTGTGGTCAAACGGAGTGGGGGTGGGGAGGGGTCACACTTTAGCCGACTGGCAATTATCAAGAGGAATCTTCTATTTTTGTGTTGAGGGGTGCATTTATTGGTACATTTTAAAAGAAAGATAGTTCCAACATCATCTTTTCAATTTCAACCCTTCATATAATTTGACTGGCATTAGATAAAATGACTGACTGGCCTCCTCTTTGCTGATATTTCTGATGCTGTTTTTATCTCCTGTGCCCACCACGTCCTGGGTGGATGACTTTGGCAAGCTGTCTCACCATGCTGAAAATCAGTTTCTTCATCTGTAAGACACAGCACCTCATGCCATTACCCCTGCCATGTACCGAGCACTGTAATAAGAACTTTGGGTATAAATGCACCTTATTTACTTCCCCCTATATCACTTTGAAGAACTTCTAAAGACAATATTGAGGCTCAGAAAAGTTGGTTGACTTATCTATGGTCACCCAGCCACGAAATGTCAAGACTAGAACTTGAGCCTGGCTTAGTCTGTCTTCCCCTGTCATTACTTTTATAACTCATCTGACCAACAGCATCTCTTTATGGTTTGCCCTAAAACCTCATTCAGAGTCACCAGACTCCATCTCGGGGGCTGCTCCAGCCTGGGGGCGACTTTAGCCAGCTGGGGGAGGCCAGTCTCCAGTCAGTTGAAAAGACCACTGTCTCTTCTAGGGTTCAGGCAGGGGGTGGAAGAGGCCAACCCATCAAAAGACATAACCCTGTGACACCCAATTAGCCCCCATTCAAGGATGCAAAAAGCAGCACTCAGAGAGGGCACATAAACCACCCAAGGGTGCCCAGGGAAANCTGGGGGCGACTTTAGCCAGCTGGGGGAGGCCAGTCTCCAGTCAGTTGAAAAGACCACTGTCTCTTCTAGGGTTCAGGCAGCGGGTGGAAGAGGCCAACCCATCAAAAGACATAACCCTGTGACACCCAATTAGCCCCCATTCAAGGATGCAAAAAGCAGGGCTCAGAGAGGGCACATAAACCACCCAAGGGTGCCCAGGGAAAGAGGCTGAAGAGGCCATAGTCAGGCTCCAGCCCCTCCAGAGGCCAAGGACCCAGCACCACTCTGGAAAGGTCCCACCTCTGGCCCACTCCAACTTGCTAATCCCTGGGTGAGCTTGCACTGTAACAGTGAACAAGTGTTTGAAATCAGGCACTCTCCCATCCTCCCCAGGAAAGACTCAGGCCCTATAGAAGATGCTGAGTTCCAGGTGGCTGGGAGTGGGCAAGGGGTGTTGCTTTCAATAAAACCCTTGAAATTAAGTTTCCAATGCAATGCTGTTCCCTCCCACCAACCCATAAACTTCCTGCACCATCTTCATTGTTTCCATCCCTTTTAGAGAGAGTGAACGTTTCCTGGGATTCAATTTCTCTCATAATAGTTGGAAGGAAACAAAACTACATGCCGTAAACATTCACTGCATTGTACGAAAAATATCAGCATTATGGGAGAGGCATAGTGAGTGCAGACCAAGGTCCTCCCCAGCCCCTGCCCCACAAGTGTTCATTTCTCGGTTGTGTTTGACTCCGAGACTCCATGGACTGTAGCCCACCAGGCTCCACTGTCCATGGAATTCTCCAGGCAAGAAATATTGGCGTGGGTAGCCATTNAAAGTTTGACACTGTTTCCACTGTTTCCCCATCTATTTGCCATGAAGTGATGGGACCAGATGCCATGACCTTAGTTTTCTGAATGTTGAGCTTTAGGCCAACTTTTTCACTCTCCTTTTTCACTTTCATCAAGAGGCTCTTTAGTTCCTCTTCACTTTCTGCCATAAGGGTGGTGTCATACCCACAACAAATATCGCAGACCTTCAACACCCTCTCCAACCTCCAGTGCCCTCTCAGCAGGTGACTCACCCACAATCTCTCTGAGAACAGGTGCTTGCTGGTACAGGCACCCTCTGCCCCCAGCCATCCTATCTATAAAGCAGCACTCCTTTGCTCCTCAGTCCCCCTTCTGGCTAAAAGGCCAGAGCTTCCACCTCTGGGCAGTGGCACAACAGTACCCATGCCTCCCACACTCTCCAAAAACTTAAGCCATCAATTAACTCCTCCCTGTCCTGAGCTCTCAGCATTACCCTTTCTCCTAGATGTCTTCTATTGAGATTAATTCTAAAGACTCTCTTGTCTTAAAAAACAACCCCTTCTAAGGAGTCTTCATCTCATTTCAACTATGGCCCTTGCTTGTTTTCCCCACTAGACTTCTCATACATTGTCTAGACTTACCATTTATGTCCTCACCTCATACTCCCTCCTCCATCCACCCTGGGATGGGTAGGATATCCCCTACACATCAGAGCTGCTCCTTCTGAGGTCCAGGGTGACTTTCTCTTTGCTAAAACCATCAAATGAATCTCAACTTCCCAACCAACCCCTCAGAAGCATGGACCTGCTGCTGCTTCTTGTTTAAATTTTATTTAACTTTTTGAAGTGATAATTAGTCATCATGGTTGGAAACCCCCAAAAGGTAAAAAGGTACAGTGAAAAGTCTCTTTGTCATCCTTGTCTACCTCCCCAATAACCATAACACACACACACACATACACACACAAGTTACAAAGTCACTTTTACTAATTTCTGTAAATCCTTTCCTGGTGGCTCAGACTGTAAAGAATTGTGTGCAATGCAGGTGACCCAGGTTCAGTTCCTGGGTTGGGAAGATCCCCTGGAGAAGGGAATGACTACCCACTCTTGCCTGGAGAATTCTATGGACAGAGGAGCCTGGCAAGCTACAGTCCATGGGGTTGCAAAGAGTCAAACACGACTGAGTGATTAACACTTTCACTTTTATATATCCTTCCAGAGTTATACAGACACACAGAAACATACATTCTTACTATACTTTTGGCACAAATGGTAATATACTAACTGTTCATTGCTTTTTTTCAGTAAGAAATGTGTCTAAAGAATTCTATCACTTCGGTTTCCTCATTCTGTCTCTTTAACCACACAGTATTCCACTTGCTAGATGTACATAATTTCTGCAACTAGTCCCATATTACTGCACTTTTGATATTGTTTCCAATTTTTTGCCATTATAAACAGTACAAAAATGAATAAGCTTGAATACATCATTTCTCATGTAGGCAGATATATCTGTAGGATATATTTCCAAAAAGTGAATTACTAGGCTAAAGGTTGATGCATTTTTTTATTTTGGTAGATGCTGCCAATTTGCCTTCCATAAAGGTTATATCAATTTACTCTCCTTTCAGTGATGTATAAAAGTGCCTCTTTCCCCCCATGGACTCCAGCAGAGTTTGTTATCAAATCTCTGGATTTTTGCCAATCTAACAGGTGAAAATGCTAGTTTTGTTTCTCCCATGGACTATTTTTTAGCATTTTTCATATATTTAATATCATTTCTATTTATTTATCTGTAAACTATTGCGCATTGGGTTTTGAATTGATTTCTAGAAACTCTTTATATATGAAAGGAAATCAGTCCTTTCACTGTATCATAAGTTGAAAACATTCTTGCCCAGTTTTTTGTCTTTGACTTGACTCATAGTGTTTTGGCCATGCCAAAGTTGTGCTTCATTTTAATTTACAGTCAACATTTTAATGCCTTTTCTTTTAAGACTGAGCCATGGAAACACCTTTCCTACTCCAAAGCTGTCATGTGTACTGTAAAGACTTTTTTCTAGTGCCATTATGGTTTTCTTGAGTACATTTAAAATTTTAATTTATTTAAAGTTTATCCTTTGATAGGGAAATGACTGGGCCCAACAGCATCTTTCCCCAGATCTCCTCCTTCCTCCTTGGAACCCTGCCCTTGGCTTCTAAGTCTCCACGGTCCCTACTTCTCCAGCCACTGATTTCAACCTGTCTCACAGTTGTCTTCACCTTTGTTTTGCTTTCAAATGTTAGACTTCAACACTTCAAGAATTATTTGCCTTGTGGTCTTCTCACTCCCTTCTCCCTCTTTAAATTTCATCCTCTCAAGGTTTTAATACCATGGGCTAAGGACTTTCAAATTCATTTCCACCATGAGCTTCAGACTTGTATAATCATCTACTTACTTGGACGGACATCTCCAATGTAACACATCCATTTCTGGCCTTATCAAACCTGCATCTCCCCAGACAATTTCCAACTTAGAAAACTATGCCATTGTGCCGGAAAACAGACTCATCCCAGAAGCCTAAGAGTCATCTTTTACTCTTCTATCCCTCTCTCCCTCTGCATTCATCATCATCAAGACCCACCAATTTTATTTCCAAAACACATTTCAGATCCATCCACTTCTTCCCATCTCCTCTGCCTCTGCACAATCTAGGGCAACACATCATCCTTCACTGCAACTGTTACCACACCCTCCCATTTGGTAATCCTGTATCCAATCTTGCCATTGAGAATTTTAAAGCCCTCTGCAAATCTGATCACATCACTCAATCTCAGTCTCTCTCCATCTCTCGCTAACAAAGTCTAGTAACTTGCTTTGACTATTAAAATACGCTGGAAGTAGTCATGTGCCAGTTTTTTCTCTCTCTAACACATGCATACAAACATATACACAAGCTCTTTCAATTATTCTTAAAACAAAGTCTGAAATATTTAGCAGAACTGCTGTTTATAGATAGCCAATATGCACATGAAAAAAGATGGTCAGCATCTCTATTAGAGAAACACAAATCAAAACCACAGTGAGGTATCACCTCACACTGGTCAGAATGGCTATCATCAAAACATCTACAAATAATAAGTGCTGGGGAGGGTGTGAAGAAAAAATGTAACGCTCTTATACTGTTGGTAGGAATGTAAATTGGCACAGCTGCTACAGAAAACAGTATGGAGTTTCCTTAAAGAAAAACTAAAATAGAATTGCCATATGGTCCAGCAATCCCACTCCTGGGTATATATTTGGAGAAAACTCTAATTTGAAAAGATACATGCACCCCAGTATTCACAGCAGCACTATTCACAATAGCCAAGAAGCAACCTACATGTCCATCGACAGATGAATGGATAAAGAGGATGTGGCATACATGCACTCAGCCATAAAAAAGAATGAAATAATGCCATTGGCACTAACACGGATGGACCTAGAGACTAAGGACAAATACCGTAAGCTATCTGCATACATGGAATCTAAAATATGATACAAACGAACTTACTCACAAAACAGAAACACTCACAGACACGGCTACCAAAGTGGAACTGGGGTGAGGGAGGGATAAATTAGGAGTCTGGGATCAGCGGATACAAACTAGTATATAGAAAATAAACAACCAGGACGTGATGTACAGCACAGGGAACTATATTCAATAGGCAGTAATAAACCATGATGGAAAAGAATATGAAAAGACGTATATGTACATATATAGCTGAACCACTTTGCTGTACACTGAAAAGTAACACAGCATTATAAATCAACTATACTTCCATTTAAAAGCGGTCTTTACAGGCGCAAGACTGGAAAACTCTACCCACAGCCAGGGAGGCTGTAATGAGGAGGTGACATCTGCAATGGCCCTGAGAGAACAAACAGGTATTTGCTGGGTGAGAGTGGCCAGGGGATTCCCATCGGAGGAAACGGTGCACGCAGAGGCGCAGAGCCGTGAATGAGCACAAGAAGTGACCAGAGGTCCACCCCCCCTGCCCCGCCCCCGTGACCCAAGCATTATTTACGGTAATGAAAACAATAAAGAGAAGACACAACTAGGTTTTTTTTGGACACTGGTGATTTACATATCTCTTAGGTTAGGTTCTCTTGAAGTGGAGCTGAGATGGGGATTCCCATGAGAGCGACTTGCTGAGAAGTGACTCTAGCGAAGGGGAGGGAGGGAAGCAGGACAGGGCAGAGAGGATGGAGCTGAGGTGGGATGCTGTCTCAGCTGGAGCCGGCTAGAACTCCATGGGGATCGGCCCCATTGATTCCCTCTAGGGACAAGGGGCATGGCCTTCTGGAACATCTCCCACTCCCCTTCCTGATTCATGGTCCCAGTTTAGCAGAGAATTCTCTAGGGGAGAGGCAGCTGTGAACAGGTAAAAGCCAACCCTCACAACACCTGGGCAATGGATGTCTTGGGCAGGCAAAGGGAATCCGCAGGGGAGGTACCAATAGATTCCACATCACACACCTCATTTAGTTCTCAAAACATCTTAGGACAGAGGTCCCCAACCTGATCTGAGGTGGAGTTGATGTAATCATAATACAAATAAAGTGCACAGTAAATGTAATATTCTTGAATCATCTCAAACCCCACTGCCCCCAACACCACCACCACCACACTATCCGTGAAAAAACTGTCTTTCAGGAAACTGGTGCCCAAACCGATGGGAATTGCTGCCTTAGGAGGCAGGCATTATTTCTCCCACTGGACAGAAAGCTGACATAAATTAATAAGGGCATTTGGCTGGTATATGGGAAATCTGGAATTTTGGGTAATCTGGAAATCTGGTGTATGGAAATCTGAATCTAGGTCTGCTAAGATCCAAGCACAGTTCTTTTCCTCCTCACTCTCATCCCAGGAAAGGGGACACTCTTTCTGGGTCACTTGACCAGGAACAATCAATCCCTGTAACTCTTCAATGGGGTATCCTCTCAGGATGGGGAAGAGCTGATCTCTGCCAGGCCCACCACCCCCAGAAGCTACTGATGGGCCAGAAATTATGTCTGACTATTGCATCTCAGGCTCAGACCACCCAGAAAGTCTGGTAGCAAAGAAACTCAAGGTCCTCAAGGGAGGGAGGAAAAGGGATAATATATGGAAACTAAGGCTGCTATGCAGGAATTTTGTAGACTTGCAAAAAAGCAAACAATGAAGCATGCATTTACAAAAGAAACTTCAAGCCTATAAGAACCAGTTTGAAAGGTTTTCCGAGGGGACACAGTTGGCTAATATACATACTGTAGGAACCTGTCTCAGCTACAGAGATAAGGAATACCATGTTTCAGCAGAAGGTTACCTCAAAGAGCAAGGTTTTTAACATGATGAAATTAGACTTTCTAGAAGGAAACGTCTTCTAGAAATGGCTTCCTGCTTATACCTAGAGCTTTTGCACAAAAGTGCCCAATAAACATTTGGTAAATAGATGATGCTTGTATTGAACTGTATTTATAAAATACAGTTGTATTTATAATAATACAATGTAAATACAATTTATTTTATACATATACATACAATTATTATAACATATTTATAAATGCATTTCATGCCATTTCGAGTGTTTATCCTCTGAATCCTCTATTAGCTATGAGGCCTTTGTTTGCCCACATGTTTATGTCCATTCCTTGATAACCGGGACAATACAATTCCTACAGTTGATAAGACAACACACCATCACTGGTTCTCATGCACAAATGTGCATGTGTGGGTTGAAGCAAGCATTCCAGGGAAAAGACTGGAAGGAAAGACACAGAACTTTTGCCATTAAGAACTAGAGGCCTTGTCCTGTTCAACAGATGTTCTTCATCTGTTCAACAGATGAATAGATAAAGATGTGGTGTGTATATATATGTGTCTATATATATATATAATGAATATATACATACATAATGAATACTATGCAGCGATAAAAAAGAATGACATATTGCCACTTGCAGTGTCATGGATGGACCTAGGGAATATCATTCTATAGTGAAGTAAGCCAGACGAAAACAAATATCTTTGATATCACTTATATGTGGAATCTAAAAAAAATGACACAAATGAACTTATTTATAAAAAAGAAATAGACTCACAGACATAGAAAACACATCTAAGGTTACCAAAGGGGAAAAGGGAATGAGGGATAAATTAGGAGTTTGGGATCAGCAGATACACACTACTAGATATCAAATAGATAAACGACAAGGACCTACTGTATAATACAGGGAACTGTATTCAATAGCTAGTAATAACTTATCATAGAAAAGAATTTTAAAAAGAATATATATGTGTATATGTATGTATAAAATAACCAAATCACTTTTCTATACATCTGAAACTAACACAACAATGTAAATAAACTATAGTTCAATAAACAAAAAGAACTAGCGGTCAGTGGAACCCTACCAAACCCCTGGAGCTGCAGGGCTTATTTTTATTTTTAAGTAAAATTGGCATGTACTACATCCCACGTGTTTCCCACATGT
Source organism: Raphicerus campestris (assembly GCA_006410735.1). Classification (NCBI taxonomy): domain Eukaryota; kingdom Metazoa; phylum Chordata; class Mammalia; order Artiodactyla; family Bovidae; genus Raphicerus; species Raphicerus campestris. The sequence continues at coordinate 203,452 of SJYW01011579.1, read as the reverse complement.
GATAGTTTGTTAAAAGACCATATTACTTTGCAGTGCTTCCCATCAACATTTCCTTATTCCTTGACTCTAGACTGACCCTGTGACTTGCTTTGATCAACAGCATGTGCTGCTGCTGCTGCTGCTAAGTCGCTTAAGTCATGTCCGACTCTGTGCGACCCCATAGATGGCAGCCCACCAGGTTCCGCCGTCCCTGGGATTCTCCAGGCAAGAACACTGGAGTGGGTTGCCATTTCCTTCTCTAATGCATGAAAGTGAAAAGTGAAAGTGAAGTCACTGAGTTGTGTCCAACTCTCAGCAACCCCATGGACTGCAGCCTACCAGGCTCCTCCGTCCATGGGATTTTCCAGGCAAGAGTACTGGAGTGGGGTGCCATTGCCTTCTCCACAGCATGTGCTAGAAGTAGTCATATGCCAGACCTCAAGAGGTCATGCAGCTATGGCTCTTGCTGCTCTGGGAACCCTTCTCCGTTTGTAGACAAATTCAGTCTAGCCTGCTGGAGCAGGAGAGACCATCNGCATGTGCTAGAAGTAGTCATATGCCAGACCTCAAGAGGTCATGCAGCTATGGCTCTTGCTGCTCTGGGAACCCTTCTCCGTTTGTAGACAAATTCAGTCTAGCCTGCTGGAGCAGGAGAGACCATCTGAAGTAGAAGGGTGTCCCCCATAACAATTAGCCAACAGCCTACCTGGCTGCTGACTGTTGCACTTAAATGATCCTAGCCACGTCCAGAAGAGCCACCCAGCTGAACTCAACCAGACTTCCAAGCCATGGAATCAAGAAGTATACGAATATGTGTTGTTTTAAGCCACTAAATTTGGGGGGTGGGGTGTGCAAGTTATGTAGCAAAAGCTAACTGATATGCTTTAAGAAGTCTAGACTGTAACTGCTAAGTCTGCTCACATCAAGGTTAGCTCACGCCACCATATGGACTCTGGGAATCCTGATATCTCCTTTATAAAGTTCTAAGTTAGGGAGACCCTCTGAGCGACAGTGCAGGAGACCAGGAAGGACCCTTAGGGAGTCCAACCACATTGATCCATTGTTAATGCATTCATTACATAAATGTTTCCTGAACACCTCCTTTGTGCCAGGCAGTACGGCCCAATAGGAAGGCACAACAAAGAATGAGAGAGACCAGATCCTTCCCTCAGGGAGGTCACAGTCTAGGGTGGAAATCAGATGTTAACCAAATAAGCAAAAACCACAGTGACCAACGCTGTGAACTGAAAGGAGGTGGTACCACGAGAGAGAATATGGAGAAGGGACCTACTTGGATTGGGGGCTCACAAAGAGCTCTGTAAGGAAGTGACATTTAGGCCAAAGCAAGTTGACAATAGCCTTGAGGTGGGTACGGAGCTCTCCACAAACATAGTAAGGTAACTCGGAGCTTTGAGTCCCAGCCATGCAGATTCAAATTCCATCTCTACCGTTCCCTGGCTGAGTCAATCAACATGCTAGAGCCTCAGTTGCCTGATCTATGAAATGGGGTTAATGGTAACATCTTACTTTTTCATGACACTTCTCAAAGCTGTCGTGAAAGCCAGTTGAAATAACCACGATTATTTGTCCTGTAGTTCCCTTTGAGGGACTGTGCTCCTCTGCCCAAGCCTAGAGCAGACAAGAGCTCCTGAGTCTCATTTGCCCTTCTCGGTGGAAGTGCAGTACCAACCCTCTCCATCAGGGACAGAGCCGGAGCAGACTCCGGCACAGCACAGCGCTGAATCAGGATGTTAACAAAACGCAGTCCAAAGCTGAAGCTCCAGTACTTTGGCCACCTGGTGTGAAGAACTGACTCACTGGAAAAGACCCTGATGCTGGGAAAGACTGAAGGCAGGAGGAGAAGGGGACGACAGGATGAGACGGTTGGATGGCATCACAAACTCAACGGATGGGAGTCTGAGTAATCTCCAAGAGATGGTGAAGGACAGGGAAGCCTGGTGTGCTGCAGTGCATGGGGTCGCAAAGAGTCGGACACGAGTGAGCAACGACCAATCGAAACACTGTGAAAGGACTCAGATAAGAGGTTCAGGACTAAGCTCAGGCTTTTGAACTAACCACATTCCCAAGTGGCTTATGGACAATTAAATGACTTCTGTGATTTCTTCCAAAATGGGCATTTCCAGGACTGGAGTCTTACCCACCAGTTCTTGCAGCTTGTCAGTGCAATATAAAGGCAGCTTTTCAGCAGCCCCTCTGGTGCTCACATGATCACAGACCAGAGAAGGGGATGGCATGTGGGCCCACCAGCGCCCTGCTGCAGTGGCGGGGGTGGGGTGGNCGGGTTTCCCTGGCTTGGCCCCCAGGGCGAAGGGGAAAAGTCACAAAGCCTGGACACGGCAGAGCCGCCTCCTCCACGTGCACAGAAAAGCTCCAAAGCGCCCACATGGACACCCAGGGTACAGCAGTGATGCTGCGTGAGTTCATGCACACACAGGTAAGAGATGCACGCACTGTGCCAAGCACGGCGACAGCATACGTAACACAAACTGGCGGGGGCCCACCTCACACAACAGTGTTCAAGACAGCACTCAGTTACACACGCCCCCCAAGCATGGGTGATGCCAACCGCCACAGACAAAGCCCGAGCGCACACGGCCCAGAGTGTTCAAGACAGTACTCAGTTACACACACACCCCCAAGCATGGGTGATGCCAACCGCCACAGACAAAGCCCGAGTGCACACGGCCCAGAGTATTCAAGACAGCACTCAGTTACACACGCCCCCCAAGCATGGGTGACGCCAACCGCCACAGACAAAGCCCGAGTGCCCATGGCCCAGAGTGTTCAAGACAGCACTCAGTTACACACACACCCCAAGCATGGGTGACGCCAACCGCCACAGACAAAGCCCGAGTGCCCACGGCCCAGACTGCTCAAGACAGCACTCAGTTACACACGCACCCCAAGCATGGGTGACGCCAACCGCCACAGACAAAGCCCGAGTGCACACGGCCCAGAGTATTCAAGACAGCACTCAGTTACACACGCACCCCAAGCATGGGTGACGCCAACCGCCACAGACAAAGCCCGAGTGCACACGGCCCAGAGTGTTCAAGACAGCACTCAGTTACACACGCCCCCCAAGCATGGGTGACGCCAACCGCCACAGACAAAGCCCGAGTGCACACGGCCCAGAGTGTTCAAGACAGCACTCAGTTACACAC
>SJYW01011579.1:172020-183100 GCA_006410735.1 Raphicerus campestris | reverse complement strand
GACAGAGGATGAAGTGGTTAGATGGCATCACTAACTCAATGGATATGAGTTTGCATAAACTTTGGGAGTTGGTGATGGACAGGGAGGCCTGGTGTGATGTAGTCCATGGGGTCACAAAGAGTTAGACATGCCTGAGAAACTAAGCTGAACTGAACCAAAAATAAATTTTTTAAAAGATATTTAATTATTATTTAATTATTTAAAAAATTTAGTCCTCTTCCATTTCCCTGACCCCATGGACTATGCTAAGTCCATGGAATTCTCTAGGCCAGAATACTGGAGTGTGTAGCCTTTCCCTTCTCCAGGGGATTTTCCCAACCCAGGGATCGAATCCAGGTCTCCGGCATTGCAAACAGATTCTTTACCAGCTGAGTCACAAAGGAAGCCCTCTTTCTTTTAGAACATACTTATCAATTATGTGTGATTTTTAGAAAGATGTAATTTTTATCAAAGAGTAAATATAGGGCCATGGTGACCTATCAGATAGAACCTAGGAGCTTTCGTTGAGAACTCGCTATGCTGCCCAAGTCATAGTCCTGTCCTTGATACCAGTCTTGTCGGGTGTTGGGGGCTTGGGAAACCATCAGGACACAGTTCCACCTTCACGCTGCTCCACAATGGGCAGAGGACAGATGTAGAGACAATCTAGGTTGTTAGAGGGACAGCCAAAGGAAGTGAAAGCAATGATGTCCAGCCTCCTGCAGGAGGTGGTTTCTGAGCAGAGACTTGAAGCCTGAACTCCGTATGATGGATGAAGCCCTGCATTTGGGGTCATGCCCAGACTCTGCATGGCACAGCCTTTTCTTTTGTGAATCCAGCAGTCACTGAAGGACTGTGCATCCCTGTGTTGGGAAGGCACTTGGGTATAAATCCTAATGCCACTGCCCTGATGAAAAGATTGGCCTGGTAAAAGACAACGCAAGTGATGTTGTGGTTGCGTCATTCATTCATTCAACAAGCATTTATTGAGTATCTATTCCATGTTGTCAGGTGCCAGTCTAGATATTTGGGAGGCATCGTCAGTGTACAGAAAGACTAAGACGCCTTGGCCTCAAAGGCCCTTCATTTTCATAGGGGAAATCCAACTGTGAGCAATGAATGTGCTAACTAAGTAAATTACGTAGAAAGCTAGAAGGTGAAGGGGCGATGGAACAATGAACAAGGGTGAGCAGGGCAAGGGGATTCGACCTTCGGAGCCCACCGAGGTCGAAGGCTGATGTCTGAGCCAGTTTGTTATGAAAACCTCTCTGAACAAAGAGGGTCTGGATGAACTGATGATTGCGGGAATGTGGGCTTTTCCAGCCTCCCTACGGACCACTTGGTGATGTCCATCCAGATTACAGATGCAGCCACAGTTGGATGCAGCAATTATTTGGACTAATCCTACAGATAGACTCACACCCACGCAAAACGACAGATATACAAAAATATTCACCAGAGCAGTGTGAGAATCGCACAAACCTGGAAACAGCTCAATNTGCAGCAATTATTTGGACTAATCCTACAGATAGACTCACACCCACGCAAAACGACAGATATACAAAAATATTCACCAGAGCAGTGTGAGAATCGCACAAACCTGGAAACAGCTCAATTGCCCGTGTGCTCAAGTAGTTCAATATATGTTACAGCCATGCTGGGGCATACCAGAAGACAAAATTATGACCTGATACAAAACACTTTGCAGGATGTGTTGCTAGGAGAAATATAAGGTGCGAAATGGTGTGTAAAGAGCATTGTCATTTATAGAAAAGAAGTGACTCTAATGTATATACAGGGACTCTCTCTGAAAGGATGCTTGTAAAGCTGGTAGAGGCAGTGATTGTGTCTGGAGAGGGGCAGTGAATGCCTGGGAGGTGGGGGCAGGCGACTTTTCATTTTGTTGCTCTTTGTGTACTTTGGGAATTTTAAATCATGTGAATATAACCTAATACAAAATTCTTTTCAATTACAATAAAATGGACAGCTGGTGTTGGTACCCCACCCAGATCTCTTTATTGTCCAGCACAGCTGGACAATATTGTCCCCCATCTGCTGTGAAAGTATTAGTTGCTCAGTTGTGTCCGACTCTTTGTGACCCCATGGACTGTAGCCCACCAAGCTCCTCTGCCCATGGAATTTTCCAGACAAGAATACTGGAGTGGGTTGCCTTTCCCTTCTCCAAGGGATCTTCCTGACCCAGGGTTTGAACCCNGTGGGGTGCGGAGGGAGCTGGGAGGGGGCTTCGGCATGGGGAGATCGTGTACACCTGTGGCTGATTCATGTCGATGTATGGCAAAACCAATACAGTACTGTAAAATAGAATAAAGTATTTAAAAAAAAATTGGACATCCAAAATAAAAAAAAAAGAAAAACCTCCACCTAAACTTCACACTCATACAAAAATTTGCTCAAAATGGACCACATATATATATGTAAAACTATAAACCTTTTAGAAGAAAACAGAGGGATATCTATGTGGCTTGTGGTTAGGCAAAGAGGTCTTAGAGATGACATCAAAAAGACAATTCATACAAGAAAAATGGATCAGCTGGACTTTGTCAGAATTAAAAACTTTTGCTCTGTGAAAGACACTATTTTGAGAATGGGAAGACCAGTTACATACTGTGAGAAAATCACATATTTCACATATTTCACAAAAATCACATGTTTCACAAAGGACTTCATATGTAGCCGGGATATATAAAGAAATATTAAAACACAGTAGCAAGAAGACAACCTGATTGAAATATGGCAAAAGACTTGAACAAACACTTCATCACTTGTTGGTGACAAACACTGTGCAAAGTGTTTCCTTGGAACCATCTCCAGAGGTTAGGAGAATCTAAGGAGGATATGCTGCGTTATTTATCTAAGCATAGTCTGTCAGAGTTTTCTACTTTTCTCAAAGCTCTTGTGTCTTATGCTCTTTAGATAGCCTATATTTTTTGTGGGATCCCAGGCAGAGGTTCATCTCCGTATCTTGCAGGTAATAATCACGAGACCCTGGAAGGTTAAGGTCATAGAGCTTGTTAGTGAAAGAGTAAGGTGAAAGCAGGTTTCTCAGCTACCAGAGCCTCCAGGGTCCCCATGGGAGGCATATCAAGTGTCCTGAACCATCACGGCACACAAAGCTCAGGGAGCAGATTCTCAGGACTCTACTGGGTCGTCAGCTGCAGACTCACACATGTGACTGTCAAGTTTAGGTTCAAGTATGTGATGGCAGTTTGTCAAGTGATGAACCTGCAGAAAGCCGTATTATCACCTACTCCTAATTGTCTTTTCTCTGCCTCCAATTAGAGGAGGTCCTCATGAAAGTTCCAGTGCTGAATGAGAGGCTCGTTAGAATCAAACCGTTCAGGCTTCAGTCCTCCTGCAGCTGACAGCTACCTTGTTGGGGGATCTTGAACAAATCAATGAAAACCTTGTCTCTAGTAGGTCCCTGGAAATGGTATCTGTGCTGTCCAAGGCTTGGGAGTGGAAGATGTCCATGAATTGCTGTTGCCTGCCCAAGGATGACAGTGAGACGAGCCAGGGATCTGCAGGACAAGTGGGACCTATTTCCCATGTTGAGACATTGGGGCAAGACGTTTCATGCCTCTGTTGTTTACTCCTAATATCACTGCCTTCACTTGTGGTTTGGTTGATAACCTTAGATGATTCCTCTATGCAGTTGGTTCTTGCACCTCAATTTTCTTGACAATGACTTCTCAACACTAGCTTCCTTGCAGCATACAACCTCAATTAATCCTTAGTTAACATACCACAGAGATGAAAGTATTTTTTCCCTTGTTCCATTTTTCCCCCCTGAGCAGATTGGATTTTGTGTAGCTCCTTTGGAAACCTGCTTTGAAAGCAGGTTCAGATTCTAGCCCAGTTCCTATTTATTTATAGCCTCAGTTATTTCAGCAACTGCTGTCAAATAAGAACTCTGGTTAATCAGAGGCAGTAAACATGCCAGTTCTAGTTCACTGTCCAAGCAGCCCCCTCTGCTGTGGTGGAGGAACTGTGCCACACTGGGGCCGATCCTGGCTGCTAGAGGGTTGGAGACAAACACAGTTAAGGCTTGCTCACCATTCATTCCGGGTACCCAAGTGATTATCACTTCTGTTATATGGTGGAAAAAGAAAGTAGTTATGAGCCAGAGCTTCCAGTTCTGGTTTGGCCACTTGCTGGTTCTATGACTTGTAAAAGTTACTTAGCTTCTTGGAGTCAGGATTTACTCATTTAAAAATGGCAGCATTACTAACTACAAATATAAATGAGCTCATGTATTTCTCTAGGACAGTGCTCAGTAGACAGTGGTTTCTTACTTCATGGTTCATTGAAGCTCTTTGATTAAATGTGAAGTCAGAATTTAGAGAGTGGAATGAATAAAGGAACACATGTGTTCATTAGGATCATTGAGAATCTGCTAGGCATCAGATACTATGAGAGCTAGTAGAGAAAATTAGATATTCTCCTGGGTGTCCTAGAGCTTACATGGTAGGGAAGAAGAGGAAAATGAATGTACAATCATACATATTGATCAGTCTGTTTTTAAAAGACCTGGAAGAGAGAAGTTGGTGGGGACAACTTGTCCTGGGGAATAGTTAAGGAACTGAAGCAGCAGCCTTTGAGCTGAGACCAGAAAAAGAGGCGAGATGTGGGAATTAACTGGACAAAGAAGAGAAAGTACACGTATGCATTCCTGAGTGCACGTGTTCAAGGAAGGAAGAATAAAGCCAAGGATCCGAGTGTAGTGAGCAAGGAGTGGCCTGGCTGAAAAGCAGCAAGAGAGAAGGGTAAGAGCATGCGGGCATGCTATCTTATCCTGGGAGCTGCAGCAAGCCGTGGAAGGATTTTAAGCAAAGAAGTAATGTAATTCTAGTTATTAGGACCCAGTTGGACTGCATAAATGGTTACTAAGAATACAGTGCCTACTTATGGGAAGAGCTCACGCACTCAGTGCTGAGGGCTGGCAGAAGGCAAGGTTGAGGGGCGTTGTTGACAGTCTTTGGTTCTCCCTGACTCTGGTCTTTCATGGAGCTGAGGTCAACTCAGAGATGCTGCAGTCTCTGGGTTCTGTAGGGCTCTGCCTGACTGAAGCCGTAGATTTTCCCTTGTCTTGGAACTCCCTAGGAGTGAGAATCCAGAAGGTTGTTATCCGTGTGGCCTGAACTGGATAATTCCCACTTGGTGATTTGATTTTACTATTGATTGGAAGAGGAATGGTGAGTCTGTGGCATCAGCTGGAATAAACTGGGTTAAGGAAGCTCACCCTGTATTTTTCAGGGGGAAAAAAAAGGTCATTCAAACTAAGTCCGTTGTGTCCCTCTCCTCCTCTCACTGACCCTAAGCACTCTGAAGAGGATATATGTTCTCTGTGCCCACTGCAGCCTGATCAGTGGAATGGCTTGGCCTGGAGAGAAGCGGAGACTTTTTTTTTTTTTCCTGAATGTTCCTGCTCTTTATATCTGCAAGGAGTCCAGGGAGACAGTCATCAAAAGCCCCTTGGATGGATGCGTATCTCTTTATAAGCTAACTATCCAGGGGAGAGTCCCTTCTTGGAAGAGTGGGTGTGGCAGAGTGAGATAAGGGTGATTCAGGCAGATGGGCAGTGGCTCCCAGGTCCTGCAAGGCTGGAGCGCAACGGTGGCCATGATCCTTCTGAAGGAACTCTCACATTTATTCAGAGTCTGCTGTCTTCCAGGCTCCGGCCTTTCCTCAGGCGAGCACAGTTATCCTTCCCAGTAATGGTCCATTTTTTCGATGAAACAGTGGAGACTCAGAGTGGTTACATAATGCATCCAAATTCACATGGGCAAGAAGGGCTTGATATAGATTGAATGTCTGTGTCCCTCCCACCCCCCAAATTCATATGATGAAGTCTTCTCCCCACCGTCCATGGTATTTGGAGGTAGGGCTTTTAGGAAGTGAGTAGGGCATGAAGACAGAGCCCTCTTGGGGTCAGTGCCCTTAAAAAAGAGACCCCAGAGAGCCGCTGTACCCTTTCCACATAGGAGGGCACAAAAAAAGATGACCGTCTGTGAACCAGGAGGCGATCCTTCGCCACGTACTACACCTGCCGACACCTTGATCTTGGGCTTCCCAGCCTCTGGAACTCTTAAGAAATAAATGTGTGCAGCTTATTTTTGTCATAGGTGCTTGAACAAACTAAGACACAAGGTAGAACTGGATTTGGGTGCAGATCCTTCTGGCTCTTTCTGTGTTGTCTCTTAGACCATACCAACTTCTTGTATGTGTGTAATGTGGGGGAGAGGGGCTGTGATGTGTTCCTGCCAAGCGTGGCCTGACGCTAGGACGTTGTCCTTGGGAGGGGACAGTGAAGGGGCATTGGGTTGGGAGGATCTGAGTGCCGCCTCTGGCCTGTCAGTGGGCTGTCCTTTTCTCCCCAGTGAAGCAGGGTCAGCGTGCCTGCCCTGTTGGCCTGCCCTTGCCAGCCCGCTGGGCGCTGGTGTGAGTTAATGGATGTGGAAGTTCTTTAGGGAGGAGGGAGCGCAGGGAAGGAGACTGAGGTGCGAATGGACAGGCAGCAGCCTGCTAAGGGANTGCCAGCCCGCTGGGCACTGGTGTGAGTTAATGGATGTGGAAGTTCTTTAGGGAGGAGGGAGCGCAGGGAAGGAGACTGAGGTGCGAATGGACAGGCAGCAGCCTGCTAAGGGAGATCTTGGTCCTAGCTCAGCCACAAGTGGGCTCAGCTCTCAGGGAACTGAGAATCAGGCCGCGCTTTGCCTGGGCTGGGTAAGAAACAACGTTTCCTGAGCCCACGTCACCCGCTTCCATTTGCACAGTTGAGGGAGTGCCTGGGTGTGCTGCCCCCTGCTTGGGTGTGCATCTGGACCCTCTAATCCCTGCTCCTCAAAGCTGAGGATTAGCTGGCGTGCATCTCTTGGCCCCACAGTGGAGCACAGGGGTAGCAGGGAGCAGAGGTCACTCTGTCCCCTGAGCCGCTGCCAGCTGACGCCAGCGCTGGGACTTCCGGCCCCTCCGGCTCTCCTCCCCCTGCTCTCACCTCCTCCTTGCAGTTTCTCTGCCGTTTGCAGTGGGAGGTGCTGGAACAATTAGGTGGCAACACCCTCCCAATTGTCTCTAATCTTCACGCTTTCAGCATCTCATTAGTTCCAGCGCTTTCCTGCTCTGCCTTCCTGCTCTTTGCTGCTGGCATGTCCAGGGCTAGCCAGGGCTTGCTCCTGGGGCAAAGATGGAATCCTAGGCTTGTGGCACCTCCCAGACCTCCCTGGGAAGGAGGTCTGGGAGTTAGGGGCACACACTGGGACTCCTCCAGGCCTGCTCCCCTTCAGGGCCACCTTCGCCTTCACATCTGCTGGAGCAAAGGGCTCTGGATTCAGAGCTGGGCAGCCAGGGGCCTGGTCTGAGATGTGNTGGAAGAGTGGGTGTGGCAGAGTGAGATAAGGGTGATTCAGGCAGATGGGCAGTGGCTCCCAGGTCCTGCAAGGCTGGAGCGCAACGGTGGCCATGATCCTTCTGAAGGAACTCTCACATTTATTCAGAGTCTGCTGTCTTCCAGGCTCCGGCCTTTCCTCAGGCGAGCACAGTTATCCTTCCCAGTAATGGTCCATTTTTTCGATGAAACAGTGGAGACTCAGAGTGGTTACATAATGCATCCAAATTCACATGGGCAAGAAGGGCTTGATATAGATTGAATGTCTGTGTCCCTCCCACCCCCCAAATTCATATGATGAAGTCTTCTCCCCACCGTCAATGGTATTTGGAGGTAGGGCTTTTAGGAAGTGAGTAGGGCATGAAGACAGAGCCCTCTTGGGGTCAGTGCCCTTAAAAAAGAGACCCCAGAGAGCCGCTGTACCCTTTCCACATAGGAGGGCACAAAAAAAGATGACCGTCTGTGAACCAGGAGGCGATCCTTCGCCACGTACTACACCTGCCGACACCTTGATCTTGGGCTTCCCAGCCTCTGGAACTCTTAAGAAATAAATGTGTGCAGCTTATTTTTGTCATAGGTGCTTGAACAAACTAAGACACAAGGTAGAACTGGATTTGGGTGCAGATCCTTCTGGCTCTTTCTGTGTTGTCTCTTAGACCATACCAACTTCTTGTATGTGTGTAATGTGGGGGAGAGGGGCTGTGATGTGTTCCTGCCAAGCGTGGCCTGACGCTAGGACGTTGTCCTTGGGAGGGGACAGTGAAGGGGCATTGGATTGGGAGGATCTGAGTGCCGCCTCTGGCCTGTCAGTGGGCTGTCCTTTTCTCCCCAGTGAAGCAGGGTCAGCGTGCCTGCCCTGTTGGCCTGCCCTTGCCAGCCCGCTGGGCACTGGTGTGAGTTAATGGATGTGGAAGTTCTTTAGGGAGGAGGGAGCGCAGGGAAGGAGACTGAGGTGCGAATGGACAGGCAGCAGCCTGCTAAGGGAGATCTTGGTCCTAGCTCAGCCACAAGTGGGCTCAGCTCTCAGGGAACTGAGAATCAGGCCGCGCTTTGCCTGGGCTGGGTAAGAAACAACGTTTCCTGAGCCCACGTCACCCGCTTCCATTTGCACAGTTGAGGGAGTGCCTGGGTGTGCTGCCCCCTGCTTGGGTGTGCATCTGGACCCTCTAATCCCTGCTCCTCAAAGCTGAGGATTAGCTGGCGTGCATCTCTTGGCCCCACAGTGGAGCACAGGGGTAGCAGGGAGCAGAGGTCACTCTGTCCCCTGAGCCGCTGCCAGCTGACGCCAGCGCTGGGACTTCCGGCCCCTCCGGCTCTCCTCCCCCTGCTCTCACCTCCTCCTTGCAGTTTCTCTGCCGTTTGCAGTGTGAGGTGCTGGAACAATTAGGTGGCAACACCCTCCCAATTGTCTCTAATCTTCACGCTTTCAGCATCTCATTAGTTCCAGCGCTTTCCTGCTCTGCCTTCCTGCTCTTTGCTGCTGGCATGTCCAGGGCTAGCCAGGGCTTGCTCCTGGGGCAAAGATGGAATCCTAGGCTTGTGGCACCTCCCAGACCTCCCTGGGAAGGAGGTCTGGGAGTTAGGGGCACACACTGGGACTCCTCCAGGCCTGCTCCCCTTCAGGGCCACCTTCGCCTTCACATCTGCTGGAGCAAAGGGCTCTGGATTCAGAGCTGGGCAGCCAGGGGCCTGGTCTGAGATGTGGTCTAACCCTGACAGTGATGATGGTGATGCTCGTAATACCAGGAATAGACTTGCTGTCATTTACTACTCTCCTGTTTTGTGCCAATGTAGACCCCGTGTCATGTAATTCTAGCAATATCCCTGTGAGACAGGCATGATAGTCCCTTTATAGATAAGAAAGTTAATGCTCAGAGAGGCTGAGTGACTGCCAGCAGTCAGACAGCGGGAAGATGACGGAGCCGGTTTATGCTCACATCTCTTTCACCCCAAGCCCAGCTCTGTCTACGGGGATGTCCGACCCATGACTCATGGTGCCCCAGGGTCACTTACTCAGAAGACCCCCTGAAAGTGGAGTGGCAGGGCTTCAGATCCTTCCAGCTCCCCCTTCTGGCAGTGAGGAGGCTCAGACCCCTGACCACACTAATGCCCTGGCTCCTTAATTCCTCCCTCGCTGCTCCCTACCGCCACGTGTCTGCACAGAGCCCCCTGTGTGCCATTGTCTGAGCTGGTCTGCAGACTCTAGAAAGTGCTGGACATGAAGAGGCTCGAGGCAGCCTGACCCAGCTACTCCTAGTTTTTCTTTTGGAGGCCTGAGAAACACATCTGGAAAATGGATAGGAAGGTGAGAAGAAGCAAAAAAAAATGGGAAAAAGAAGACTGAAGACTGCACAAGTGAAGAGGATGCCCATCCCCTCCACCCGGTGCTCAGGGAAATGGCCTGAGGTGGGCAGAGTGCCCACCTTGATACCTCAGAAGTCAAGGTGAAGTGAGATTCTGCTAGCCTTGACTCCATACTTGCCTGAGACCATCAGAGACCTGAACCAGGAGGGCTTCCTTAGCCTGGACAAAGCCTTATGCTCCACCAGGAGCTGGGCCTCCCCATCTCTGGGAGGACTGGTAGGCCAGCAGCTCTCTGGCCCCTGGGCCTACAGAGGGGACAGTTCTTGGAATCTGCTTTCTCTGTCTACAGTAGCTACCCTGCTTCTCCCCCAGACTCTCATCCTTCCTCCAAGGCCCACTCACTGTCACCTCCTCTGGGAAGTCTTCCCTGCCTGCCCAGTATCATGGCTCCGGACCTCATTCTAGAACATCAGCTACATCACAGTCTCCCTACAACTTTATACAGGGCTTTCTCCTTTTTGCTAAGATAAGACTGAGAACTCTTTTAAGCATAGGATGATCTCTTCTTCTGTGCTTAGTCCCGTGAAATCTTTAAAATACCACTGGCATAATTCAGCATACACAGTAAGTTTCTGCTCTTGCATACTTAGATCGAATTATTCTCCCTTTCCTTATGGTGGGAATTATTAATTATCCTTATTATCATTTGCCCATAGTTGTTTCTTTTTTATAGCTTTGCTTCCCATTGCTTTTCCCTCCTTGGCATTTTATTTGTTTATTCAGTAGTCAGCCATTGAGCAACAATGGGCACGCGTCTAGGTGCTGGATGTGCAGAAATGAGCATATATGTAGTTTTAATTGTCTTATGCAATTGAAAAGCACAGAATTAGGGCTGACTTAGGGTGAGGCTTAATTCATTGGCTTAATGCTGTCACCCTCGGAGCTGAGATTCCCGTGGGAGCTCACTCAAGGGTTGAGTATATGAGGGGCCCTTGCCTGGGTACACCTCAAGTCTTTCTTGAATGAGCAGTTCATCTGGTAATGAATGAGGCCACCTAGGCTCACGCACACTTGTTCCTGGAGTTGGCACTTCTCAGGTTTCATAATGAGAACAGGCTTTTTTTAGGGGAGCAGGTGTGTGGTAGATTCTGGATCCCTCCATGCTGTCTTCTGATGATTCTCAGAGAACCGCACGTCTCCAGTCTGATTTGGCTGAGCCCGTCTGTGTCACCCCCACAGGGCTGTGGTGTTTGTTTCTGGAGCAGAGAGACATCTGTCATCCTCACTGAGCCTTGACAGATGCTGCATTCAAATAAGCAGCACCCGTTGAAACACTCACAGCAGCCGCCGCAGCTATGTCATCACTACCCTGGCTCAGACCCTGCACCCTCA
>SJYW01011579.1:154298-170223 GCA_006410735.1 Raphicerus campestris | reverse complement strand
TGTTAGCTATTACACACACACACACACACACACACACACATACACATATAACTTATAAGGTAATATTATATTACTTACATTGTTTATCTCTTACAACAACCCTTCAGTTCAGTTCAGTTGCTTGGTCGTTTCCGACTCTTTTTGACCCCATGAATTGCAGCACGCCAGGCCTCCCTGGCTATCACCAACTCCCAGAGTTTACCCAAACTTATGTCCATAAAGTTGGTGATGCCATCCAGCCATCTCATCCTCTGTTGTCCCCTTCCCCTCCTGTCCCCAAGCCCTCCCAGCATCAGGGTCTTTTCCAATGAGTCAACTCTTCGCATGAGGTGGCCAAAGTATTGGAGTTTCAGCTTTAGCATCAGTCCTTCCAATGAACACCCAGGATTGATCTCCTTTAGGATGGACTGATTGGATCTCCTTGCATTCCAGGGGACTCTCAAGAGTCTTCTCCAACACCACAGTTCAAAAGTATCAATTTTTTGGCACTCAGCTTTCTTCACAGTCCAATTCTCACATCCATACACGACCACTGGAAAAACCATAGCCTTGACTAGACGGATCTTTGTTGGCAAAGTAATGTCTCTGCTTTTGAATATGCTCACTTTCACTTTTTAGTTTCATGCACTGGAGAAGGAAATGGCAACCCACTCCAGTGTTCTTGCCTGGAGAATCCCAGGGATGGGGGAGCCTGGTGGGCTGCTGTCTATGGGGTTGCACAGAGTTGGACATGACTGAAGCGACTTAGCAGCAGCAGAAGCAGCAGGTTAGTCATAACTTTCCTTCCAAGGAGTAAGCGTCTTTTAATTTCATGGCTGCAATCACCATCTGCAGTGATTTTGGAGCCCCCCCAAAATAAAGTCTGACACTGTTTCCACTGTTTCCCCATCTATTTCCCATGAAGTGATGGGAACAACAACCCTAGGAGGTTGATATAATTGCTTCTCTTCAGTAGATGAAGAAAATGAATGGCGTTTCATGCAAACCTATGAGGTCTTAAGTGGGATTCTTTCCTGCCTGCCATATGTAATTTGGTGCCCACCTGTCATATATAATTTGAAATAAAATTTGCAAACTAAAATCTTTGTCTAATGGGGTTTGTTTTTCCCATGATGATGACTTCCGTGCTTTGCTCCTGAATATCAAACATCAGTTTCTCTCCAAAGAAAAGACCTTTTCTCCTTATCAGTCCTTTACACATTCTTATTCTGCCCACCAAGAAATCCAGGGCTCCAAGGCCCAGAGAGGTTAGGGACCACACAGCCAACAAGGGCCCAATCTGATTTCTGTATTCCAGGCTGCTGAACCCCCAAAGCCCACACTGGCTTCCTACCCCCACTGTTTCTAAGCTGAGTGAACCAGAGCAGGTGACCTCATGACCCTGGGCCAGGGACTTTGTCTACCAGGAAGGAGAGACTATGCCTTGGATATGGCCCGCTGAGGGGCTGGGAGTCTCTGGAACAAGTTTGGTGCTGCGGTCACTGCAGGAATCACCTCCCCACCTCTAAAAAGAGTCATGTAGGATGGTGCCATCTGTTTTATCAATAAAAACGATCAGGAGGTAATGAGAAAAGACAGTGATCAATACAACTTTGGTGGCAGAGTGCGCTACCAGGCACTTGGCTCCTCTGGGAGATAAGAGTTGTTGCTCCATTTTACAGACAGGGAAGTAGGGACTTCCTAACTGGCTCTAACCTCACTTTTTCTAGACCTGGGCTATAACAGTGCAGTGGTCTGTGAGCACTTGGAATGTGACTGGTCCAAACTGAGAGGTGTTTATGTGTAAAACATAAACATCAGGTCTCAAAGACAATAGCAAAAAAGACTATAAAGATGCCTCATCAATATATTTATATTGATTACATGCTGAAATGATAGCATTTTGGGTATGTGGGATTAACTATTTTATTAAAATTAATTTCAGCTGTTTCTGTTTCCTTTTTAAAATATGACTACTAAAAAATTGAAGTTATATAGGCAGTATGCATAATATTTCTGTTGGATAGTGCTGGTCAAGATGCTGTCCCAGCCACTACAGTTTCAGACTCAGAACTTTAGAGATAGCAACAGCTGAATCCAATTCTCCACTCAGAAATGGGGAAACTGAGACCCATAGAGGGAGAGTGATGTTTAAGGCAAGAGGCTGGCACAGAGGCATTCATTCACTCAACAAATGTTGTTGTTCACTTGCTAAGGCACGTCCAACTCTTTTTGACCCCATGGACTGCAGCACGCCAGGCTCCCCTGTCCTCCACTAACTCCTAGAGTTTGTTCAAATTCATGTCCATTGACTTGGTGATCCAACCATCTCATCCTCTGTCGTCCCCTTCTCCTCCTGCCTTCAATCTTTCCCAGCATCAGGTTCTTTTCCAATGAGTCGGCTCTTTGCATCAGATGCCCAAGTATTGGAGCTTCAGCTTCAGTCCCTCCAATGAATATTCAGGGTTTACTTCCTTTAGAATTGACTGGTTTGATCTCTTTGTTGTCCAAGGAACTCTCTAGCACCATAGTTTGAAAGCATCAATTCTTTGGTGCTCAGCCTTCTTTTTGGTCCAACTCTCACATCTGTACATGACTACTAGAAAAACCTTAGCTTTGACTATATGGACCTTTGTCGGCAAAATATCTTTGCTTTTAACATGCTCTCTAGGTTTTCATAGCTTTCCTTCCAAGCAGCAACTGCCTTTTAATTTCGTGGCTGCAGTCACCATCCACAGTGAGTTCTGGGATACAACAGAGGACAAAATGTGGACCCACACTCAGGACCAGAGGTGACAAGGTGATGATGCAGGTTTTCTTGCCTGGCCCAAGACCCCTAGGGTAGCCAGGGCAGCCGGACTTGCATCAACCCCTCAGTTCCCCATTGTCAGCTCACCACAGAGCTCAGCGATGGGAAGACACAAGAAAACTCCAGCTCCAACCCAGAGCAGATCCACCTCAAAGTCCCCTACTGAGCACCCCCAGCAGCTGCCAAGACAACCTGATGGACAGAGTTGCTCAGTGGGCACAGCCTGGCCGCCTGGCAGGCCTGTGATTCTACCCCTGGTGGTAACTTACACTCCGTCTGCGTTACTGCAGATTTATGGCAAAAATTATCCTCTCTCAGCTCCATTTAAAGCCATTTGGAGCTCGCTCCCATCCTCGATTATAAATCTAATTGCACATTCCAAACAGACAAGCACTCATTAAGCTTTAATTATGCACATGTTGTTTTCAACAAACATTTTCATTTGGCCGCTGTGAGGGGGAATGGTTCCCAGGGGGCTGTCAGTGCTGCCTGTGGCTAGAGGGAGCTGAGGCCCGAGAAGTGGGTCAGGGTGGGGTCCAATGGGGACATCCAAGAGCAGGGCCAGGACCCCATCAGACCTGGCTCATGATCTTGATGACATGACAGATAAGGACCCTGTCTGGTTCTGTCCAGGTGACCCTTCTTCAAGGTCCATCTTCCCCATGGTGGGGGTAAAATCAAAACGCTTTACCATAGCATTCAAAGTGCTTAAGGACCTGAGTCCTGCCAGCCTGACCATTGAGGCTGGCCTCTCACCCCTCTCTCACATTCCTCCCTTGCTCTTTTGGAGATGTGTGGACCTCCCGGCGTGGACCATGCTTTCTCTCCCTCTTGGCCTCTGCGGCTCTGAACATTCCACCTGAATCTCCCTTCTCAATCTGCTCCTTGCTGGCAGCTCCCTTTCACTCCCACACTGTCCCTTCCAGGAAGCCATTGCTGATACCCATTCCTGATCAGGCTGGCTGCCCCTCTGCAGGGAGAAAGCTATGGAAGCATTTATTGGACCTTGATGCTATAAATGGGTTTCCCTCGTGTCTCAGATGGTAAAGAATCTGCCTGTGATGTGGGAGACCCGGGTTTGATCCCTGCGTTGGGAAGATCCTCTGGAGAAGGAAATGGCAACCCACTCTAGTACTCTTGCCCGGGAAACCCCATGGACAGAGGAGCCACGCGGGATACAGTCCATGGGGTCACAAAAAGTCAGACACGATTGAGCGATTAAACAACAATGCTGTAACCAACTGCCACATGTCTGGCTCGTAAGACCAGCCTGCCCCACTATTTCCCCATGGCACCCTCTGCTCCAACGGCTGGGGGGAGAGGCACCTACTCGTTGTGTGGCCTTGAACAAGGCCTTCTTCTCTCTGGGCCTCAGTTTCCCCCCTGGGATATGGAGGGTTTTAATGGGTGAGGCTCTCTGGGCCCCTTGCAGTACAGTCAGTTTTAAGTTTTGTGGTTTGTCCAGGAGCTAAGAGCTTTCTCTTCCCCACCTGAAGAGTGGTCCTAAAGCCACCGACCCCCATTCAAAGGTTCAGTCAGGACCCTGGGAGCAGAGGGAGCCTGCCAAGCCAAGTCTGGAGTGGGCAAAGGGCGCCCACCCAGAGATGGGGACCAGGGGTGGTGGAGAACTCTGAGGCCATGCCTCAAAGAGCTTCTGGAAAAACAAGGGAAATAAATGCTTGCTTTAAAATGCATATCAAGCTCCATTCATATCCGATAATGAACTGATGTTTTAGGGCAAGTTCCGTGGAAACAGACTCAGAGTGAAATCTGTCAGCTGGATGTTTATTGGGGAACACCATAGAAGAGCAAGGGAAGTTGGTGGGCAGAGGGCAAGTTGAACTGTGATGTAGTCAAAAACAGAGGCTTCAGTCTGTCCCAAGGAGACTCTGGAGCTGGGATGGCTCTGCAAAGATGAGGCAGGAGCCACTGCATTCCCAAGCAGGCCAGCCACTGGGTCCAAGCTGCGGCAGAGAAGAGTGTTTGATAAACTTGGACAAGGCTCCTCCTTCCACCAAAGGCAATTAATACCCAGAGAGAGACTCGACTGTGAGTAGCAGTAGCCGCCACTCCTCACAGCTGGCAGGATAAGCATCTTAGTCGGGGAGGGATCTGGGTGATTTACAACAGCTTCCACTACAGCTATGATCATCTGTTCATTGTAACTAAACTGTGCAACATTTACAGCCTGCTTAATATGTCGGTGAAAGTGAAAGTGTTAGTTGCTCAGTCGTGTCCAACTCTTTGTGACCCTGTGGACTGCAGCCCGCCAGGCTCCTCTGTCCATGGAATTCTCCAGGCAAGAACACTGGAGTGGTTAGCCATTCTCTTTGGGAGTTTTTTTTAACACATATAATCCTTACAACAACCCTGCAAGGTGAGCTGCTACTTTTTAATTGGGGTAAAATTGCTTTACAATGTTGTCTTAGCTTTTGCTGCACAACAGAGTGAATCAGCTACATGTATACACATATCCCCTCCTTCCTGCACCTCCCTCCCACCCCCTCCCACTGAGTTACCACTTCTAAGGCTCCCATTTTACAGATGAGGAAACTGAGGTCAAGTGAGGTTAAGCTGCTTGGCCAAGGCCACATAGCTAGTAAGTGATGGGAGTCAGGACTCACAAGTCAGACTGTCCACCTCCAGAGCCCGTGCTCTCACGACTGGGCTGGGCTACTTCCACGGCTTTAACTGCTACTCACAAAGGCACAGAGCTACCTGCCTCCAGCCTGCTGCCCAGAGGCTGGGTTGCGGTCAGCAGTCTAGAGCCTCAGGCTGCCCAGAGCGGCCAGTATTTGTGCCTGACAATTATCCATCATCTGAGTGGTTGGGAACAAGTCCCAAAACTGATCCTTGCCAAAGACAATTAACTAAAAGCCACATGANGGGCTGCGGTCAGCAGTCTAGAGCCTCAGGCTGCCCAGAGCGGCCAGTATTTGTGCCTGACAATTATCCATCATCTGAGTGGTTGGGAACAAGTCCCAAAACTGATCCTTGCCAAAGACAATTAACTAAAAGCCACATGAGCATACGTCGGGGGGAGGAGGGGGACTGTGGCATGGGGATGGGTGGGAGTGAATGTGACTGAGACAATGAGAAGCAGATGATTTGGAAGATATTTTCTCCCCAGCGCTACAAAACAAGCCCTCAATCATGCCACAAAGGGCTGGTATTGTTGGAAGGGAAATATGTCAACGACAGCGTTCAGTCGTGGGGCGGTTAAAGAGAAAAAAAGAAAGGAAAAGAAAAAAATATCTTTTGAAATTGTGATTTGACCTAGAAAGGTTTTTTAGGTCACCTGAACTTGGCACTGATGCCTCTAACCCCAAAACCTAACACAGACAAAGTACCAAGTTCACTTCCTTTTGTCAGTGCCCGATAACCCAGGAAATGATTTATATAAACACTGCTGCTGTATTTTTTAGTGTATGAAAATCAGCCCTCGGACTCAGGAGCCCGGAGGACAGTGGAGCTGGGCAGTTTTGGAAGCACAGGCTCTATACTTAGTCGCTGTGTGGCTAGGACAGGGATCTCAGTTCTCTGATTCTCATGTCTCCCCTGTAAAATGGGAATGGGACTGGCTGGACTGCGTGTGCTGCCTGGCAGTGCGTGGGCACCCTGAGGTGCTTGTGAGAGGCTAGATCCTTCTGTCACTCCTGCCACCCTCTCTTCTTGACTATGGAACTCCTATGCCCCAGGTCTGGACTCTCCCTGGGGACCTTGCAACACAGAAGCCAGGAAGGCAGTTAGAAGCAGTTAGAATCTCTGTCTTAACAGGGCTTTTCCCCCCAGACTCAGGGAGGGAGAGCAAACCCCACTCCAAGGCGGAGCACATGCCAATGAGTTCTCCCGAATTCATCTCTACTATCAGGCCACTTAGCTGGAGATACATTATAGAACCTCAGGGCTAACAGGCTCTCAGACCTTCTCATTATCCCCCTGGGGAAAACTGAGGCTGGTAGATAGCCCCCCGTGGCTGGCAACAGCATGCCAACAGTTGCAATCACCATATTCCTAGGACCTCTGACCCTATGTTCCCCCCAAATGACAAACTCATCCTGGTTACCCTCAAAATCCAAGGTGGTATCAGCATATCCGAATTCCCCAACCCCCAGTCTGAGAATCTATGATGTACTGGCCATTGCCAGGCTCTGAGGGTACCNGCTGGCAGGATAAGCATCTTAGTCGGGGAGGGATCTGGGTGATTTACAACAGCTTCCACTACAGCTATGATCATCTGTTCATTGTAACTAAACTGCAACATTTACAGCCTGCTTAATATGTCCGTGAAAGTGAAAGTGTTAGTTGCTCAGTCGTGTCCAACTCTTTGTGACCCTGTGGACTGCAGCCCGCCAGGCTCCTCTGTCCATGGAATTCTCCAGGCAAGAACACTGGAGTGGTTAGCCATTCTCTTTGGGAGTTTTTTTTAACACATATAATCCTTACAACAACCCTGCAAGGTGAGCTGCTACTTTTTAATTGGGGTAAAATTGCTTTACAATGTTGTCTTAGCTTCTGCTGCACAACAGAGTGAATCAGCTACATGTATACACATATCCCCTCCTTCCTGCACCTCCCTCCCACCCCCTCCCACTGAGTTACCACTTCTAAGGCTCCCATTTTACAGATGAGGAAACTGAGGTCAAGTGAGGTTAAGCTGCTTGGCCAAGGCCACATAGCTAGTAAGTGATGGGAGTCAGGACTCACAAGTCAGACTGTCCACCTCCAGAGCCCGTGCTCTCACGACTGGGCTGGGCTACTTCCACGGCTTTAACTGCTACTCACAAAGGCACGGAGCTACCTGCCTCCAGCCTGCTGCCCAGAGGCTGGGCTGCGGTCAGCAGTCTAGAGCCTCAGGCTGCCCAGAGCGGCCAGTATTTGTGCCTGACAATTATCCATCATCTGAGTGGTTGGGAACAAGTCCCAAAACTGATCCTTGCCAAAGACAATTAACTAAAAGCCACATGAGCATACGTCGGGGGGAGGAGGGGGACTGTGGCATGGGGATGGGTGGGAGTGAATGTGACTGAGACAATGAGAAGCAGATGATTTGGAAGATATTTTCTCCCCAGCGCTACAAAACAAGCCCTCAATCATGCCACAAAGGGCTGGTATTGTTGGAAGGGAAATATGTCAACGACAGCGTTCAGTCGTGGGGCGGTTAAAGAGAAAAAAAGAAAGGAAAAGAAAAAAATATCTTTTGAAATTGTGATTTGACCTAGAAAGGTTTTTTAGGTCACCTGAACTTGGCACTGATGCCTCTAACCCCAAAACCTAACACAGACAAAGTACCAAGTTCACTTCCTTTTGTCAGTGCCCGATAACCCAGGAAATGATTTATATAAACACTGCTGCTGTATTTTTTAGTGTATGAAAATCAGCCCTCGGACTCAGGAGCCCGGAGGACAGTGGAGCTGGGCAGTTTTGGAAGCACAGGCTCTATACTTAGTCGCTGTGTGGCTAGGACAGGGATCTCAGTTCTCTGATTCTCATGTCTCCCCTGTAAAATGGGAATGGGACTGGCTGGACTGCGTGTGCTGCCTGGCAGTGCGTGGGCACCCTGAGGTGCTTGTGAGAGGCTAGATCCTTCTGTCACTCCTGCCACCCTCTCTTCTTGACTATGGAACTCCTATGCCCCAGGTCTGGACTCTCCCTGGGGACCTTGCAACACAGAAGCCAGGAAGGCAGTTAGAAGCAGTTAGAATCTCTGTCTTAACAGGGCTTTTCCCCCCAGACTCAGGGAGGGAGAGCAAACCCCACTCCAAGGCGGAGCACATGCCAATGAGTTCTCCCAAATTCATCTCTACTATCAGGCCACTTAGCTGGAGATACATTATAGAACCTCAGGGCTAACAGGCTCTCAGACCTTCTCATTATCCCCCTGGGGAAAACTGAGGCTGGTAGATAGCCCCCCGTGGCTGGCAACAGCATGCCAACAGTTGCAATCACCATATTCCTAGGACCTCTGACCCTATGTTCCCCCCAAATGACAAACTCATCCTGGTTACCCTCAAAATCCAAGGTGGTATCAGCATATCCGAATTCCCCAACCCCCAGTCTGAGAATCTATGATGTACTGGCCATTGCCAGGCTCTGAGGGTACCGGGGCACAGAAATGATCCCCAGGAAGGCTGGGTTCCAGAGGCAGTACAGACGCCAGCACTGATGGCAGATGGAGTGAAGAGGCAGACACAGGCAGAGACAGGCCAGGTGAGTCAGCGGACACACATCTGCCAGGCAGAGGAGCCACAGGGTCAGAGAGCTGGGACCTGAGGCCGCTGGGAGGGTGAGAACGCTGCGTGTGGGTGCAGCTGTGAGGTCAGCTGTACAGGGCAGGGTGCATGGGAGGACTCATTCACTGAAAAACAACAGTGAGAGTTTGAAACAATATTCCGAGAGAAGAGTAATGGGGGGTGGGAGTGCCATCTAGTTTGGCCAGAGATAAAATATTCTGCGAAGCATCAGATAAATAAACAGTTAAATACTTAAAGCAGTGGGGCAGGGATGTCAGAGGAGAACTTCACATCAATGAAACAGAAAGAAAGTGCAGAATCAGACCCAACTCTGTATGGAAACACATTACATTATGGTTACAGAGGGTACTTACTCGATGCCAGGCACAGCATGGAGGGCTTTACCAGGATATTTCAGACAGCCTTTGCAAGCAAGGAGCCTGAGCCTGTAAGGCAGATGCTACGACTCCCTTTTTACAGAGGAGAAAAGCTCCATGTAAGCAGAGTGCTCAAGGTTACACGGCTACAAAGTGACAAAATCANGAGCTGCTCAGGCAAACAGGACCTGATGAGGCTTTTCAGGGCTACATGGGGTGAGGGTGGGAGGTGGCGACCTAAGTCCATATTGTAAGCTACATTTTATTTTTTTTTACTAATTAATTTTTATTGCAGTAGAGTTGCTTTACAATATTGTGTTAGCTTGTTGTTCTTTCACTGCTAAGTTATGTCTCTCTGTGACCCCATGGACCGTAGCCTGCCAGGCTCTTTCTGTCCATAGGATTTCCCAGGCAAGAATACTGAAGTGGGTTGCCATTTCCTTCTCCAGGGGATCTTCCCAACCCAGGGATTGAACCTGACTCTTGGCTTCCCTGGTGGCTCAGAGGATAAAGCATCTGCCTGCAATGGAGGAGACTGGGTTCGATCCTTGGGTCAGAAAGATCCCCTGGAGAAGGAAATGGCAACCCACTCCAGTACTCTTGCCTGGAAAATCCCACGGACAGAGAAGCCTGGTAGACTACAGTCCATGGGATCCCAAAGAGCTGGACACAAATGAGCAACTTCACTTTCTTTCTTTCCTTTCTTTCTCCTGCATTGCAGGTGGTTCTTCACCACTAAACCACCAGGGTAGCCGTGTTAGCTTCTACTGCAGAGCAAAATGAATCAGCTCTACACATACATATATGCCCTGTTTTGGATTTCCCTCCCATTTAGGAGATCACAGTGCAGTAAGCAGAGTTCCCTGTAGTTTTTGGAAGTCCACGCCACAGCAATCAGAAGAAAAAGAAATAAAAGGAATCCAAATTGGAAAAGGAGTAAGACTGTCATTGCTTGCAGACGACATGGTACTCTACCTAGAAAATCCTAAAGATGCCACTAGTAAACTACTACAGCTAATCAATGAATTCAATAAAGTTGCAGGATACAACATTAATACATAGAAATCGCTTACATTCCTATACACGGACAACAAAAGATCAGAAAGAGAAGTTAAGGAAACAATCCCATTTACCATCACATCAAAAAGAATTTTTCCAGTGGTCATGTATGGATGTGAGAGTTGGACTGTGAAGAAAGCTGAGTGCATAAGAATTGATGCTTTTGAACTGTGGTGTTGGAAAAGACTCCTGAGAGTCCCTTGGGACTGCAAGGAGATCCAACCAGTCCATTCTGAAGGAGATTAGTCCTGGGTGTTCACTGGAAAGAATGATGTTGAAGCTGAAACTCCAATACTCTGGCCACCTGCTGNTTTTTTTTTACTAATTAATTTTTATTGCAGTAGAGTTGCTTTACAATATTGTGTTAGCTTGTTGTTCTTTCACCGCTAAGTTATGTCTCTCTGTGACCCCATGGACCGTAGCCTGCCAGGCTCTTTCTGTCCATAGGATTTCCCAGGCAAGAATACTGAAGTGGGTTGCCATTTCCTTCTCCAGGGGATCTTCCCAACCCAGGGATTGAACCTGACTCTTGGCTTCCCTGGTGGCTCAGAGGATAAAGCATCTGCCTGCAATGGAGGAGACTGGGTTCGATCCTTGGGTCAGAAAGATCCCCTGGAGAAGGAAATGGCAACCCACTCCAGTACTCTTGCCTGGAAAATCCCACGGACAGAGAAGCCTGGTAGACTACAGTCCATGGGATGCCAAAGAGCTGGACACAAATGAGCAACTTCACTTTCTTTCTTTCCTTTCTTTCTCCTGCATTGCAGGTGGTTCTTCACCACTAAACCACCAGGGTAGCCGTGTTAGCTTCTACTGCAGAGCAAAATGAATCAGCTCTACACATACATATATGCCCTGTTTTGGATTTCCCTCCCATTTAGGACACCACAGTGCAGTAAGCAGAGTTCCCTGTAGTTTTTGGAAGTCCACGCCACAGCAATCAGAAGAAAAAGAAATAAAAGGAATCCAAATTGGAAAAGGAGTAAGACTGTCATTGCTTGCAGACGACATGGTACTCTACCTAGAAAATCCTAAAGATGCCACTAGTAAACTACTACAGCTAATCAATGAATTCAATAAAGTTGCAGGATACAACATTAATACATAGAAATCGCTTACATTCCTATACACGGACAACAAAAGATCAGAAAGAGAAGTTAAGGAAACAATCCCATTTACCATCACATCAAAAAGAATTTTTCCAGTGGTCATGTATGGATGTGAGAGTTGGACTGTGAAGAAAGCTGAGTGCATAAGAATTGATGCTTTTGAACTGTGGTGTTGGAAAAGACTCCTGAGAGTCCCTTGGGACTGCAAGGAGATCCAACCAGTCCATTCTGAAGGAGATTAGTCCTGGGTGTTCACTGGAAAGAATGATGTTGAAGCTGAAACTCCAAT
Source organism: Raphicerus campestris (assembly GCA_006410735.1). Lineage (NCBI taxonomy): Eukaryota > Metazoa > Chordata > Mammalia > Artiodactyla > Bovidae > Raphicerus > Raphicerus campestris. The sequence goes on along the minus strand of SJYW01011579.1, from coordinate 158,368 downwards.
ACTCTGGCCACCTGCTGTGAAGAGCTGACTCATTGGAAAAGACTCTGATGCTGGGAAAGATTAAGGGCAGGAGGAGAAGGGGACGACAGAGAATGAGATGGTTGGATGGCATCACCGAATTGATGGACATGGTTTTGGGTGGATTCTGGGAGTTGGTGATGGACAGGGAGGCCTGGTGTGCTGCAGTTCACGGGGTCACAAAGAGTCGGACACGACTGAGCGACTGAACTGAACTGAACTGAAGGAGGCAAAAGACCTGTACACAGAAAACTGTAAGATACTGATGAAAGAAATCAAAGACGACACAAACGGATGGAGAGACACACCATGTTCTGGGATTGGAAGCATCAATATTGTGAAAATGACTATACTATGCAAAGCAATCTACAGATTCAGTGCAATCCCCATCAAATTACCAATGGCATTTTTCATAGAATGAGCTGCATTTTAGAAACTGGCCTCTGGCCTTGGGTGGAAAATGGATTGGGGGAGATAGGATTGGAGCCTGTCTGCGGAGCCAGGAAGAAGCTTCTGTGATGATCCAGGGCCAGTGCCTAGAAGCAGGACTCTGAGCAGGGTAGAAACACTTGCTAAAGAAATAATAAGTAAAAGAGCATGACGTGATTCAAAAATAGAAATTTATATTGATGGTTAGAAAGGGAAGCAGGGTTGAAGTCAGAATAAAACCACGACAATCTCCACTGTATTTTCCAAAATTCAGAACTAAGAGTCTCAGAGATGAATGAAACCTGCCAAGAGCAAAGAATCACCCAGGAGTCAGAAAAGGGGTGACTCACACAGTTTTGCAAACCCTAATTTCCTCTCCTTGGTCACACACTTCCTTCTGATTTCTTTTTCTGATGATTCATAAGAAAAAAAAATTTCCCCATTTAAATTCAAACCCCAAATACTTGAACTCTGGAGCTTACCCTACCCAAGCCTAAACCTCTGCCCCTCAGCCAACAGAACTCAATTCTACCCCAGGTAACTAAAAAGACACTGGCTGCCAAGAAACCAAGAGGAAACTAGAGGTTTCTAGCTTTATTGTGGCTGTCAAAGGCCCCATGGGGCCTCTGAGACCCTAGGAGGGTCTTCAAGTGGCAACTCACAGGCCCAGGTCCACAGCCTGGACCCACAGAGTTCCAGAATTCAGAATCTATTTGGATTTCAGAAAAGTGAGGAAGTGATAATTCCACAAATTAGGTAGTAGCCTCTGTGGGGTCCAAGTTAAGACACTTTTAGATTTCTACAGTGAATCCCTAGAGGGCTAGGTAGAGATTATGTCTGTCCGTTTAGATCAGACTTGGGAGACGAATGCGTTTGCAGCATATTTGCAAAATAACTGATGGTTTCAGAGCCTTTTGGATTTCAAATAAGGCAGTTTAGAGTTGACTCCAGCACTGGGCACACATGTGCTGGGCCCTTGGGACACCATCCCACTGTATGCCCATCTTACAGATGAGGAAACTGAGGCTCAGGAAGGTAAAGGAAACTGTCCAAGGTCTCACAGCTATTAGGCGACTGAGCTGGGATTAGAACCCAGATCTTACATCCTTCCACGGGCACACATGGATCTGCCAGGCTGCTGAAATGCCATGCAGAGTGTTTAGCATTACAGGGAATGTGGGTGGCACTAGGATCTGGCCAAGACCAGATGCAGACTTCCCTGGCAGTCCAGTGGTTAAGAACCCACCTTCCAATGCACGGGTCACAGGTTTGATCCCTGGTTGGGGAGATGAGATCCCACATGCCTCGGAGCAACTAACACAGCCAAAAATAAATAACATAAATAAATATTTCTTAAAAGACCAGGTACAACAGGAATTGGGTGCCTGGAAGATGTGTCCCTTCAGGCAGGCCCAGGAGCATCGACCCTCCTCACAAGCCCAGAGCTTGCCGCATCCACCGGAGATACGGTCCTGGCCCCCAAAAGCCTCAGAGTCCACTGGGGAGAAATTTTTTAAAAAGAAAAATGATAAATGTAGTAAGCCATTTACTTAGTATGTTGGACGGTTCTGAGACCTATATGAGAAGAAACGGTGGGGCAGGTGAGGTGAGTCGGCAATGGTGAGAGTTTGAACAGGTTAGTCAAGGTGGGCCTTCCTGAGAAAGTGACAGTCGAGCAAAGACTGCAAAGAGGTGAGTGAGCCAGCCAGGCAGGTATGTTGGGGAGAGGCCAGGCAGAGATCCAAAGGTAGGAGTGTGCTGGTGGAGACCACTAAGGTGGGAAGAGCTAGAGAGGGGGACGGGATGGGAGGCCAGAGAGGGTAACAGGGGAGAGAGTGTACCCCTGGATGGCACTGAGATTACCCCTCCCCGGAGAGAGGAAGGTGCACTTGTTCCGCCTGCCTTATCTGATGCTGTGGCTGGAGGAGCGGGCGAGGGCAGGCGTGGGGGGTGCACACGCAGCTCGGCACACCCGAGGAACCTCAGAGGGGCCCCGAAGCAGCTGACATCCGCTAGGCCTGCGGCTTCTTCCTGTGGCTGCTGCATCTCAGGTTGCCCCGATGGCTGCTATTTTTGCTCCTGTTTGGGGTTCAAGGCAGGGCTGGGCCCAGCTCCTCTTTGGGTTTGCCCTGCTCAGAGCAACGGGGAGGAGCCGTTCAAATGTTCCAAGTATCTCTGGGGACACTTCCTATTCAGTAAGTGGGAAAGAAGTAGGCATTTGTTATAGGTCTCATCCTGTCAACCTGTTGACTCTCTAAGCTTAGAGAGGTTAGGAGGCTAGTTGGAGGTCACACAGCCAAGTCAAACCACAGGCTGAGGATTCTGATTCAGTTGTTCTAGGTCTGAAGGCTGTTAATTAGCAAGGGACTCTCTGCTTTTACTATCTAAAGTAATGTTTATCAAGCAGATAGTCTGTGCTATCCAGACTTTTAGAAGTCATGAGAATAAAGGTACATCATCAGTTCAGTTCAGTCGCTCAGTCATGTCCAACTCTTTGCAACCCCATGGACTGCAGCATGCCAGGCTTCCCTGTCTATCACCAACTCCTGAGACTTGCTCAAACTCATATCCATCAAGTCGGTGATGCCATCCAGCCATCTCATCCTCTCTTGTCCCCTTCTCCTCCTGCCCTCAATCTTTCCCAGCATCAAAGTCTTTTCAAATGAGTCAGCTCTTCACATGAGGTGGCCAAAGTATTGGAGTTTCAGCTTCAATGTCAGTCCTTCCGATGAATATTCAGGATAGATCTCCTTTTAGGATGGGCTGGTTGGATCTCCTTGCAGTCCAAGGGACTCTCAGGAGTCTTCTCCAACACCACAGTTCAAAAGCATCAGTTCTTTGGCGCTCAGCTTTCTTTATAGTCCAACTCTCACATCCATACATGACTACTGGAAAAACCATAGCTTTGACTAGATGGACCTTTGTTGGCAAAGTAATGCCTCTGCTTTTTAATATGCTGTCTAGGTACATCATGCACGCCTTCAATCCCCTCTGAACATCACAGCACTGATGGGAAGGACTGTGATACGGTGGGCACAGGAGAGGGGCTCTGGCTCAGACTGTTGGGGCTGGGATGAGGTGGCGATCAGAGAAGGTTTCTAGGGAGCAGTGACCACAACACTGTCTGCGGGAAAAGGCAAGGAGGGACTTGCCTGGTGGCCCAGTGGTTAAGAATCCACCTACCAATGTAGCTGACATGGGTTGGATCCCTGGTCTGGGAAGATCCCACATGCCAAGAAGCACTGAAGCCCGTGCACCACAACTACTGAAGTCTGCACACCTATATAGCCCCTGCTCTGCAACAAGAGAAGCCACCGCAAGGAGAAGCCCACACACAGAGAAGGGCAGCCCTCACTCCCCACAGCTAGAGAAAGCAAGCACACGGCAACCAAGACCCAGCACAACCAGACACAAAGCCTTAATTTTAAAGCGAGTTAGTCACTCAGTCATGTCTGACTCTTTGCAACCCTATCAGACCCTATCAGGACCCCTTCAGGCTCCTCTGTCCAGTTCTCCAGGCAGGAATACGGGACTGGGTAGCCATTCACTTCTCCAGGGGATCTTCCCAACCTAGGGATCGAGCCCAAGTCTTCTGCAATGAAAGTGGCTTTTTTTTTTTTTTT
>SJYW01011579.1:118237-150577 GCA_006410735.1 Raphicerus campestris | reverse complement strand
CCCGCCCACCCCCTAAACCCACACTGGAAAGTGATAAAGTCTTAACCACTGGATTGCCACAGAACTCCCTAGAAATGAGTTTTGAAGCATGAAGAGCCAGGTTCAAATCCCAGCTCTGCCACTTACTAGCCATGAACCCTGGACGAGGGTGAGCCCCTCGATATACTGGGTGTTAAACCCAACGCCTCGCTGCATGTCTGGGGAGACTGGCACCCATACCCTCTCTCCCCACATAGATTTGCTACCAAGTGGTGCCCGCCTTGCTTCCAGCATCGTCCTGGCAAACCCTTCCAAGGCCTCCATCAGCAGATGCCAGAGGGCTGGGGAGGCCAGGGAGGTTTGCTCCAACTTACCTCATTCAACACATGCCTTCTGAAACAAGACGAAAAAAATTAAGTAATAAAATTTGAGTTTGAACAGAAAGCCCAAATCCGGGCTCATTTTTCCAGAACTTCTCCGTCCTACCTCAAGAACGGAAGGGGATCAAGGAAGTCTCTGGGGGTCACCCCACCTCTAGTGGGCCTCAGAGACAGGCCTTCCCCCGGTCATCTGCAGCAGGATGGGCTGCTGGCTCACGTGACACATCCCGGTTGCCATGGTTTCTGTTTATTCTGGGAAAGACAGCTTCCCTGAGATCCAGGCCTGGTGAAGACGAGTGTTTGCCACACTCTGATCGTGTAAGCACCGAGGTCCTCTGCTCTGTCCTCGGCTGCACACAGGCTAGAGCCTGCAAGCCCAGAGGCAAAGGCCTGATGGTAACTCAGGCTCCAGGCCCCCCTCCACCCAGTCCAGGGTGGATGGAACCAAACCCCACTTTCAGATGAGAAAACCAAGGCTTGGGCTTGGGCCGTGACTTGTCCAGGGTCAGCGAGAGGCCGGGATTCAAACTTGGGTCTGTCTAACCTGTCCCATTTTTTCCAGCTGTGTGCTGGTTCATTTATGATCATTACTCTGACTTCCAGGAAACTCAGGCCTTTTCCCCAAACTGCACCTCCTGATATGCCTTGAGAGGACCCTATCCAATGCTCAGAGACATCAACAGCAGCTCATAGGAGTGAGCAGGGAGTTCCCCAGGGGCACCTAACACTCAGGTCCCCACCCCAGATCTGACCACACCATTCTCAGTTCATGGTTCAAAGACCACTGGCCTACAGAACTAAATCTAAGCCTCCCACTTAACCAGCACCCCACACATCCTCAGTTTTATGCCCATGACCCTTCCCTCGCTGTCTCTTTGCCCTTTCCAATACTCAGATCCCTCCTCTTCCATCGGGATTTCCTGGGTGCCCACGGGAGCATCAATACCCTCCTCCTCCCAAAGACCACTGAGCCCAGCTGCCCCTGCGAGGGGGCCACCCATGGAAGGGTCCATCCCCACTCCTGTGTTACGTGGGACAGCTATCAAGCAACAGTTCCCTTCTCAGCCCAAGCCTGCTGACACTGACAGGGAACTGGCACTTCACTGGGAGCTCAAATGTGCCAGGTTCCTCCCTCCACAGGGCCTTTGCACATGCCATCCTATCTGGAATGCTTCCCCTTTGTCCCTACCATCGAGCAATTCCTAGTTCTCCCTCAAGTCTCCGTTTAAGGGTCACAGAAGTCCTTCCTGGCCCTCCCTGTTACCCAGTCAGGCAGCGCTCGTGCAGCCCTACTAATCACACCTGGCACGGTCACACTGTGCTTCCTTATGTGATTATTTATTAACCAGACTAAAAGCCACATGAGTACAGCAGTAGGTCTGTCTTGTGCTGGGGTCCCTGGCATAGTGCCTGGCACACTGCAGGGACTTGATAAGTGTTTGCTGTTCTGAAAGAGCGAGGGCAGCTGTGGTGGATTAAGATGATGCCCCAGGGTCTCAGGTTTCATATGCACCCTCTGCACTGTAACATTACACCTCCTCCCATCAAGCACCCGAGTCTGTCTGCGCATGCCTTGAAGGCAGGCTTAACCACGTGACTCCATTTGGCCAATGAGACGGCAGCAAACGTGCCGCATGCAAAGGCCTGAAAAGCACTTCTGCCCCGGGACAGTCACAACCCGGGAGCAGCAATGAGCACGCTGGAGTGAGCTTGCTGGAGGACGAGAGAGACTCTGGGAAGAGCTGACCCAACAGTCAGCCCCCCACCTGTCAACTGCCAGACACGTACGTCAGTGAGGCCATCCTCAATCAGCCAGCTGCCGACTGACCGGCCAGCTGACCACAGATGCAAGACAGAGCCTTGAAGAGGCCAGCCTGGCTCAAAGAGCCCTGCAGCCAACCCACAGATTGTGACCAAATAAAATGGTGGTTGTTTTAAAGCACTAATTTGGGGTGACTTGTTATGCAGCAAATGGTAGCTGATACAGGAGCTAAGATATGCTCATAGCCAAAGAGCTCAGGTCTGACCAACACAACATCAAGCTGAAAACAACAAAAGCATCTTGGGAGGTGGAAAGCAGCTGGGGGGGTGAAGGTCAAGTCTTCAGGTTTGAGCCCTGCTGGTCTGTGACTTTGTCTTGAGCCTAGACAAGGTGGGCACTGCCTCTGTGCCTAAGTTTGCCCATCTCTGCAGTGNAACATCAAGCTGAAAACAACAAAAGCATCTTGGGAGGTGGAAAGCAGCTGGGGGGGTGAAGGTCAAGTCTTCAGGTTTGAGCCCTGCTGGTCTGTGACTTTGTCTTGAGCCTAGACAAGGTGGGCACTGCCTCTGTGCCTAAGTTTGCCCATTTCTGCAGTGAGAATGACAAATCCCAAACCAAGTTTCCCCAGGAGGGGTAGTCTGAGTCTAAACAGGGAGTGGATGTGAAAGAGCTGCCCAGAGGACGCTAAAGACTCTTTGGTAGACACGTGCTGCAGAAGAAAGTTCGCAACTTCAGAGCCGACAGACTCTGGTTCCTGATTCCCTCTGCTGCTGTCAGGCTGCTGACCTCGGGCAAGTTTCTCAACCTCTCTGAGCTTCAGGCATCACCTGATACATGTCCCCTGACCTGGCAACAATACAGAATATGCAGGGCTATGGTTAAATAAGGGTTAAATAAGACAGTAAAAAGCCTCTTGATGAAAGTGAAAGAGGAGAGTGAAAAAGTTGGCTTAAAGCTCAATGGTCAGAAAACGAAGATCATGGCATCCAGTCCCATCACTTGATGGGAAATAGATGGGGAAACAGTGGAAAGTGTCAGACTTTATTTTGGGGGGCTCCAAAATTACTGCTGATGGGGGCTGCAGCCATGAAATTAGAAGACGCTTACTCCTTGGAAGAAAAGTTATGACCAACCTAGATAGTATATTGAAAAGCAGAGACATTACTTTGCCAACTAAGGTCCGTCCAGTCAAGGCTATGGTTTTTCCTGTGGTCGTGTATGGATGTGAGAGTTGGACTGTGAAGAAGGCAGAGCACCGAAGAATTGATGCTTTTGAACTGTAATGTTGGAGAAGACTCTTGAGAGTCCCTTGAACTGCAAGGAGATCTAACCAGTCCATTCTGAAGGAGATCAACCTCGGGGTTTCTTTGGAAGGAATGATGTTAAAGCTGAAACTCCAGTACTTTGGCGACCTCATGTGAAGAGTTGACTCATTGGAAAAGACTGATGCTGGGAGGGATTGGGGGCAGGAGGAGAAGGGGAGGACCGAGGATGAGATGGCTGGATGGCATCACTGACTCGATGGACATGAGTCTGAGTGAACTCCGAGAGATGGTAATGAACAGGGAGGCCTGGCGTGCTGCGATTCATGGGGTCGCGAAGAGTCGGACAGGACTGAGCGCTGAACTGAAGACAGTACACGTAAGTCATGGAACACTGTGCCTGGCACATCGAAGTTCTATAAACAGTAGTTCCTCCTCTGTCCCCACCTCTACTCCACTGGCACCGCTTTCTGCCACCTTGCCCCAACACACCACCTGAAGTAAGAGTTCCCATGTTTCAGATCAATATCTTGTGCCTGGTGACAAGTCTTGACTGTTGTTACATAACATCGAGAGAGAGAAAGAGAGAAAGGCTTGCTTAAAGGATGAGAGGGAAAGAGCTCCATGTTGGCAGCTCTGACAAGAGGAGAAAACTCAGGCTGTGGTGAAGACCATGTAGAGAAATGGAGGTGATTCAGAACTGAGCCCCTGCCCTGAAGGCAGACACACCCCACGCCCACACCTGTCTTCATCTGGGATGATTATCTGTGGTCCTTCCTCCATTCACCGCCAAGGCACCAGCAGGCAGCCTGGCACTGGCCACTCAGGAAGGATGCAAGGCAACCCACTCTGAGACCTCTGAATGATTCCCGGGCCGCAGTCAGCATCTTGGGCTTCCCAAGTGTCTCAGTGATAAAAAATTACCCCATGCCAATAAAGGAGACACAAGAGATGTGGGTTTGATCCCTGTGTCAGGAAGCCCCCCTGGAGGAGAGCATGGCAACTCACTCCAGTGTTCCTGCCTGGAGAATCCCATGGACAGAGGAGCCTGGTGGGCTGCAGTCCATGGGGTCGAAAGAGTAGGGCAGGACTGAGCATGCGCACGTCGGCATCTTAGCCTGGCCTCTGTCCCACAAAGCACCTACCGCAAAGGGAGACGCCCCTCTGTCCCAAGGACCCCGAATGTCAACAGGTGGTCACCAGGAAGGCTCCAGGATGGATTCAGCAACTGCCCGCCCCCCACCCCAACACACACTGATGAAGCTGAATCCAGGGAGGGCTGGCATGCGGGGGAGCTGGCCCCACATGGGGACAGAAGGTTCCCAGAGCAGAGGGGTACGACACTGGATGACTCCCCTTGCAAGCGTCACACCTACCCCATGGCCTTCCACGGCCCCCACTACAGGATCCGAACCCTGAGGGCTGACACTCCAGGCCCTTCCCAAGCCCCAAACCCATATACTTTGGCCACCTAATGTGAAGAATTGACTCACTGGAAAAGACCCTGATGCTGGGAAAGATTGAAGGCGGGAGAAGGGGATGACAGGATGAGATGGTTGGATGGCATCACCGACTTGATAAATACAAGTTTGAGCAAGCTCCTGGAGTTGGTGATGGACAGGAGGCCTGGTGGGCTGCAGTCCATGGGGTCACAAAGAGCTGGACACGACTGAGCGAGGCTGAACTGAAACTGAAACCAGTCCACCCAACCCTACCCCAGGCCCCATCACAACCTGAGTATACGGGCCAAGAACCAGTCACAACCAAAATCTCGTGAGGCTACAGCACGAGAGAGCAGAAGCGGCTTACCCAGGTCACACAGCGAGTTCAAACAAAAGCCAAGAACCCTGTCCCCCATCCACGCTCCCGAAGGTCACTGTCAGGCAAGGATGCAGTGTGGGTATTGATGGGGTCTCCCCTCCCATACCTCGACCTTCCTTTTCAGTCTGTGCAACCACCCTCAGCAACAATACAGGCTGTTCTTCTCCACAGAACTGCTCTTGGCTGATAGACAAGCCTAGGGGGCATGACCTAGCTTCCCCATGAGGAAGCCCATGGCCATGACCACCTCAGATGGAGGTACAAAAGGCCACCCTCCATCTCAAGATAGGACCAGTCCCATAGCATCATTCGTGCTTCAGGGATCCCTGTAGGTCTCCAGGCAGACCACCTCCTTGTGTATGTTCTCCCTGCCCTGCTTCCCCCACTCCCCTTCTCATGAAAGCACTCCCCACTGATTCTCTTTCACAAGAAGCAGCTCTGCTGCTAGGGAGCTCAGCCTGACACAAAGTCCTCGGTCCTCAAATTGTGGTCCACTCACCAGCAGCAGCACAACATCACCGGGACCTTATGAGAAATGCAGGCTCTGCGACCCCACCCAGATCTACTAAATCAGAAGCTGCCTTTTTATAGAAATCAACTGGCATGTGATTCCCATGCAAGTTATAATCTGAGACGCTCTGGCTTAACAGAGATAGTTATCCCATCATGGGGATCATCCAACCATGGCATTGCCCAAACCTGCCCATCTGCTGTGGCAATCGTATGGCTAAGAAGCTATGTCATCTCCATGCTCCATGCTCTGGCCAGATGTGAGCTCCAGCATAACTGAGGGAGAAGCACTATGTTCTTCTGAATTGAGTTCCAGTCTCGAACACTTTACACGGTCACCAGAATTCTGTTTTTCTTTCATGCCTGTTTCATTTCTGTTTTTCTTTGCTTGCTTTAGTCAGAGTGTCTGCCTCTACTACCTTCTTTTTTCAAAAACACTATTTCTTTATTTATTTTTGGCTGGAGGGGGTCTTCGTTGCTGCATGAGTTTTTCTCTAGTTGCAATGAGTGGGGCGAGCTCATTGCAATGAGTTTTCTCTCTAGTTGCACTCGCACTTCTCACTGTGGTCGCCTCTCTTTGCAGAGCACGGGCTCTAGGCACACAGACTCAGTAATTGTGTCACACAAGCTTAATTGCCCTGCGGCATGTAGCATCTTCCTGGACCATGATCGAATTTGAGTCCCCGGCATTGGCAGGTGGATTCTTAACCACTGGATCACCAGGGAAGTCCTCTACTGCCTTCTTGAAAGAACCCCAACCCAACACCGGACAGCTAGGAAATTTTCCTCAAGGGCACTTTTGGGGGAAAATGGTGCAAAGAGGTCCAGATTCCTCAGGGCCCTGGGGGGTGGAGGGAGGGGGAGCAAGGCCCCTGATGTCACTGCCTTGGAAGAACATTCCTGACCAGCCATGAGTCAGAAGCCCCCCTTCAGAGGCCCCATTCCAGCCCACCCCAGGGAATGAGCCCCACCGAGCCCCTCCAAGGGGATGCCTATGACCTTTGCAAAAGGAAAGGCAATAACCAAGTCCTGCGTGCCTCCCGGACCCCAGAGCCATTCCCGGAGGCTGCAATAATCCTGCCGGGTGTTTGGACAGGAGCAACCGTGCAAAGCTTGTCATCTCTGCCTGTTGCCTGAGGAGGGAAGTGGTTCACCTTTTGCTAATCGCTCTAATTCATTTTTTATTACTAACTTTCCTGTTTTCTATTTGCCGTCTGATTGAAGGCATTACCGAAGGCATTTAAACAGCATCAGACCGTACCACAATGGCAAACATAACTCTTCTGATTGAAATCTGCATTAATATACATGTAATTCCCTGATCACAAAGATCTCATGATCCACATGTTAGACCCCAAGTGAAGGCGGATTTGACAAGAGACATATACATAACTGAAGGTTTTTCCAAAGACAATCAGCCGTGCCAGGAGGCTGCCTTAAGATGGGTGCTTTCTTGGGCTGTTGGTGGACATGGCTGACCCTTTGGTACCACGTCCTGAATCCAGAGACATAAAAACATTCACTCCTTTGAGCCAGGAGTTCAACTTTGGCCGTGGCCAGCAGCCTAGGTCTGAACCTTGACACCCCATCTCGAGCATCCCCCATAGCAAGTCCATCCCCAAATCACACATAGTCTAGCTCCTAACATCTCCCATATCCTTTTATTTCTCTCCACTCTCATCCCAGCAGTACAGTCCAAGCCAGAGTGGTCCAACAGAACTTAATGCAATGACAGGAATGTTCTATATCTGCACTGTCCATGGGGGATATAGAGAACTTGAAATATGGCTTGCATGATGAAGGAACTACATTTTATTTGATTTTACTTTAAATCTCAATAGTCACGTGTAACTAGTGGCTACCATATTGGAGTGTGCAGCCCCAAGTGATCATCAATCCTCTTCTAAACCACAGTGATCACCTCCCCACTGTCCCCTTGCATCCATTCTTTGTCCTATCCACTGCTTTTCCCATAGGACAGCCACAAAGATAAGTTCAGCACACCTCAACTCTCACTACCGTTGAGACAAAGTCCAAACTCCTGGACATGGCCTTCAAGGCCCCATCTCCTGGAGCAGAAACAACTCCAGTTCTCGGGGAGGCTATGGTGTGCCAGGTGCTGGAGGCGGGGCAAGCAGCGAAGGCCTCCCGGAGGAGGTGTCACTTGAGCAGAAACTTAAAAGACATGTCCGTAGAAGCCTGCCAGCCGGGAGGAAGATGCCCAAACCAGAGGCACTACAGTGAGAACTGCTCTCGTAGCTACAACCATGAGCCACCAGCAGAGAGCCAGCCCTTGTGAAGCTGATAATCTAGTGGGACAAAAACAATACACAGACTGAATAGGCAAATGACACGTGAGAAGAGAAAAGAAAAAGATGGGTAAGGGGTCTCTGGTGGACTGGGTGGGAGAAATCGGCAGCATTAAACTGTAAGGAAGGAAAGCGCCCAAATAAACATGCTCTTGAGTCTGCATGGTTGGACAGTAGCGGGTGGTTTCCTCCCCATTCCTTAAACATCTTGGCAGGGAACACAGTCTTCACAATTTATAGTTTAAGAAGAAGAAGTAGGTGATCTTGCCTGACCACACTGATTTTTTTTTATAGAAGTTTATTTTTTAATCTATTTATTTATTTCTATTTATTTGGCTGCCTCAGGTCTTAGTCGTGACAAACCAGGGGGCTGAGATCCACCAGCCTGTCCCCCATCTAGACAAGCACCGATGAAAAATCCCAAGGGTTTCAACCACCAACCCTCTCGACTCCCGTTTCAACCTTCTTCCCTGGGCTCGGCATGTCTTCACAATGTGAGCTCACGGAGGACCTTTCACGGTGGTGCACAGATTTTCTAGCTGCAACACGCTGCCTTAGTTGCCCCATGGCACGTGGGATCTTAGTTCTCCAACCGGGGATTGAACCTGTGTCCCCTGCATTATCCCGTGGATTAATCACTGGACCACCAGGGAAGTCCCCAGCCACACAGAGATCTTGATTATAGCCTGATGCCACCACTTAAAGGAAGACCTTTAGCAACCTTGATAAGGGGTAGTATATAAACAGTAGAACCTTTCTCTACAATATTTATCATTCACTATGGATGTTTCCACTTCAGTGAACTGTGATTTTGCGCTACATGGTTTATTTTACAGGGTGAATTTAGTTTTTCACAAGTAATTAAAAACTTTTCCTTATAAAGCTAAAAAAAAAAAAANGAAAACTTACCTACACAAGTAGTATCTGAAATTTCAGAGGAAAATATTCTTGATTATAGTAGAAGAATATTTTCTCCTTTTACACGGAGAAAGGAAAAGGCCACTTTAAATGTATTTCCTTTAGACTATACTTCAAGATCTAAGGCAAAAAGAAGATCATCAATTGGTGTTCTCGGGTATTTGGTGAGAGAGAGAGCTGTGCCAGACACCTTTTTCACTAACAATCCACGGTGAGGAAGAATACTAATAGAGCTACAGGTGCAGTGCATGGTGCTGATAAGCCACAATGTGAGTCTCAGACTTGCATTTTGTGGTCTTCAATAAAGAGAAAACCCTGAGATACAGTTAGAAAAAAAGGGAAAAGTAGCTTTCTCTCCCCTTCTCTCTTGAGGAGAATGCTTTTCTTTTCCAAGAGGTCTGTCTTCCTATCAATTCAGTTTATCTAACTGATAATTCCTCACTTTGATTCTACTTCTCAGAATATAATATGCAGGCAACAAAAACTTGGGCAAAAGACTAAGACTTTGAAACAGTGAATTATTTCCAGCTGATAAAATTCAGTTACAGAGAAAGAAACTTATGCCTCCAAATTTGTTCTCCCCTTCTTCTTGGCCAAATAGTCACATGCTCAGCTAGAATTTACATTTCTCATCCTCCTATTCAGCTGCTGTAACCATAATACTAGTTCAAGTCAACAGAATGTGAATGTATGTAATGTATGTAAGATCTAAATCATTTCTACCTGGAAGACAAGTTTATTCCTGTGGATTTGGGTTTTATTTTTTTTAATCCCTCTCAAAGGCTGGTTTGAATTTATGGTCATGATCAACACCCTAGTACAGTGTAAAGCAGTAAGATGGAAGGAAAAAATGTTGTTCTTCTGTCTACCTACTCTGGAACTGAGGAAAAAAAAACACATATGTTTGGTATTCTGAAGTCTACTGTGATTGTAGATGTCTTCATTAGAGTAGTGTAACCTGAAATTAATGTATAAATTATTTTCTGATGTTCTTCTGTATTTACTTGTGTTTGGCTCACAATATATTTTTGAATGAATGAACAGTGATACACTAATATTAACCCATCATGTGGGGACAGGCAAATATTTAAAACCGTATTTATGATAAATTTTGTTACATTCAAATCTTATTTCTAGTTTTTAATTGGCATAGATGTTTTTGTATGCTTGCCATTCTTTTTACCAGATCTTTGTTGTGGGTCCAGCTTCCATTAAAATGTATTTAGCAGTATGACCAGGAGTATCAGTATATTCCCATTCTCTTGCCACAATCTGTTTTTTTCTGTTGGCATAATATCCTTTGTATCAATTAAGGTCTCTAAGAGGTCCTAGTTAAATGCAAGTTAACACATTAAACTATTCTCACCCAATTACAGCCTGAAATGAACTTAATGAATTAATCTTGATTTTACTTTCAAATACAACAGTTGGGGTTCATAGGCCCCACATAATAAGGAATACAACAAGAAGATTTGATTAGATGGAAAATCAGAAAAAGCAGTCCAGGCTATGGAATTACAGGTTCCAACTCCCATCTGTCGTCAAGTAATGGATATCTAAACTTTATACATACATATTCACTAATCCTTAACACTTGCATGTGCTCAGATTGAAAGTTATCTGTTGTTGGTTGATTCAATTTTTTTATTTATTTAAGAGTAATATTCAGTCTCCTGGGAGGTAATCTAAACACCTTACAAGCTTTATAAACAAGCTAAGAGAGAAATTAAAAAAGTAAAAATATGATGGCAATTAAATATTAAAAAAAAAAAAAAAAGAAATGTTTGCTAGACACTGCTTGGTAATACCTTGTGTTTAAAAGGAAAGATATTTTAGTCAAATTCAAAATATTTTTAAAAAGAACTAGAGTAACAATGTGAGAAGATCACAAGCAAATTAAAATGATAGCTCAGTAGCACCCAAAAAAGTAAAAAAAAAAAATTCATTTTACAAAATAAATGTTCCTGATTTTCATTCAGAATTGAAGAGTAAAGTAATCATATTTTCAGTTACAATAAAATTGATCTGACCTTGGTCATGAATCAGTATATTAGTAAAAGGATAGATCACAAATCACTTTCCCCCACTGGCAAGTTACTAAATAAAAATAAAATAATGCTCATAATAAAATTGCTAGTCTCCTTTAAAGATCTAGACCTTTCCATACTAAATAGGATCATCCTGCTAGTGAATTTTCAAAATATGATATTGGCCACTCTGTTCTGTCACCTAAATTTAGCATTAAAGTCTCACTATGAGATTGTAAATAATAGACAGCTGGCAATCTCAGATTTTTACTGTCCATTTTAAGTGGAATAACAAGCCACAGATATCATCCTAGAGATGTCAGAGCCTATTGGCTCTTCAGTACTCAATCTAGTTCTTCCCATGAGGTTGCACATAGATGAAATCCCCCTGCTCTGGTCACTATTCTGGTACAAGAACTCTTGAGTGTCTCAACTAACTTACTGTTGTCTGCTAGCCAAATCTTACCCATTTAGATTTGCTAAAAAGGATCAGTGAGTTTGGTAAGTATCACAATATCAGTAAAAAGAGGGAAGAAGATTTAAGTTTTCTTCTTTCTTTGGTATTTTCAACTCTATATAGTGTTTAATTTAGGCATACCCTATTATATCAATAAGAGAAACAAAAAGTAGCAACTTGACTTCTCCACCCCAAACCCCTGAATGGTCAATGTCATCCTAATGTGAACTAGTCCTGGCATGCTGCTCATTGAAAAGAATTCTCAGACTTACTCAGTTCACTCCCCTCTATCACAAACATATTACCATTATACCATCTGTAACTTTTTATCTTTTTCCAGAAATGTCATCCCATCACTACTTATATATCTTGTATCAACTCAATTCCTACCTTTCACACTGAAGCCATCCCTAAAACTAAATTATAAATATCTTTCTCTTTTTAAATTCCATAACATTAATAATCTTTACCACTAATGTAGCAAAGCTGCATGTTTATGTTCTATTAATAAGAAAATGTTTTGTGTTAACTGATTTTGTGACCCAAGTATATTGTCTTTCTTTACTTGCAAATACTACCTAGTGTCTAGTACAATGCTCCAGCTAATTGACACTTTGGTCCCATGATAATCTGTTATCACAGAGCACCCAGAATAATCTTTTTATAAGTATAAATCAAATTATTTCATTCTTCTGCTTTAGAACCCTTCAATGACTTTAAATCACAGGTAGGATAAAATAAATTCTTACCATGGCCTACACGACTGAGTGACTTTCCCTTTCTTCCTGGCCTAAAACACCCTGTGTGATCAAATTGGATAACCATATTAAGACTCAACCTTACCAAAAACCTACTAGCTCATGAATGAATTTGGTTAAATTGCAGGATACAAAATTAACATATAGAAACCTATTTGATTTCTATACACGAACATTGGATTATCAGAAAAATTAAGAATCCTATTTACTATTACATCAAAAGGAATAAAGTACCTAGAAATGAGTCTACCTAATGGCAAAAACAATACCTAGCTGTGGATGTGACTGGTTATAGAAGCAAGGTCAGATGCTGTAAAGAGCAATATTGCATAGGAACCAGGAATGTCAGGTCCATGAATCAAGGCAAATTGGAAGTGGTCAAACAAGAGATGGCAAGAGTGAACGTCGACATTCTAGGAATCAGCAAACTAAAATGGACTGGAATGGGTGAATTTAACTCAGATGACCATTATATCTACAACTTTGGGCAGGAATCCCTCAGAAGAAATGGAGTAGCCATCGTGGTTAACAAAAGAGTCTGAAATGCAGGACTTGGATGCAATCTCGAAAACGACAGAATGATCTCTATAAGTTTCCAAGGCAAACCATTCAATATCAGTCATCCAAGTCTATGCCCCAACCAGTAATGCTGAAGAAGCTGAAGTTGAATGGCTCTATGAAGACTTGCAAGACACTGTAGAACTAACACCCAAAAACAGATGTCATTTTCATTATAGGGGACTGGAATGCAAAAGTAGGAAGTCAAGAAACACCCGGAGTAACAAGCAAATTTGGCCTTGGAATGCAGAATGAAGCAGGACAAAGACTAATAGAGTTTTGCTAAGAAAATGCACTGGTCATAGCAAACACCCTGTTCCAACAACACAAGAGAAGACTCTACACATGGACATCACCAAATGGTCAACACCGAAATCAGATTGATTATATTCTTTGCAGCCAAAAATTGAGAAGCTCTATACTGTCAGCAAAAACACAACTGGGTGCTGACTGTGGCTCAGATCATGAACACCTTATTGCCAAATTCAGACTTAAATTGAAGAAAGTAAGGAAAACCGCTAGACCAGTCAGGTATGACCTAAGTCAAATCCCTTATGATTATACAGTGGAAGTGAGAAATACATTTAAGGGCCTAGATCTGATACAGTGCCTGATGAATTATGGAATGAGGTTCGTGACATTGTACAGGAGACAGAGATCAAGACCATACCCATGGAAAAGAAATGCAAAAAAGCAAAATGGCTGTCTGAGAAGGCCTTACAAATAGCTGTGAAAAGAAGAGAAGTGAAAAGCAAAAGAGAAAAAGAAAGATATAGGCAACTGAATGCAGAGTTCCAAAGAAGAGCAAGAAGAGATAAGAAAGCCTTCTTCAGCAACCAGTACAAAGAAATAGAGGAAAACAACAGAATGGGAAAGACTAGAGATCTCTTCAAGAAAATTAGAGATACCAAGGGTACGTTTCATGCAAAGATGGGATCGATAAAGGACAGAAATGGTCTGGACCTAATAGAAGCAGAAGATATTAAGAAGAGGTGGCAAGAATACAAAGAAGAACTGCACAAGAAAATCTTCACTACCAAGATAATCACGATGGTGTGATCACTCATCTAGAGCCAGACATCCTGGAATGTGAAGTCAAGTGGGCTTTGGAAAGCATCACTATGAACAAAGCTAATAGAGGTGATGGAATTCCAGTTGAGCTATTTCAAATCCTGAAAGATGGTGCTGTGAAAGTTCTGTGCTCAATATGCTAGCAAATTTGGAAAACTCAGCAGTGGCCACAGGACTGGAAAAGGTCAGTTTTCATTCCAATTCCAAAGAAAGGCAATTCCAAAGAATGCTCAGACTACTGCACAATTGCACTCATCTCACATGCTAGTAAAGTAATGCTCAAAATTCTCCAAGCCAGGCTTCAGCAATACCTGAACTGTGAACTCCCTAATGTTCGAGCTGGTTTTAGAAAAGGCAGAGGATCCAAAGATCAAATTGCCACCATCTGCTGGATCATGGAATAAGCAAGAGAGTTCCAGAAAAACATCTATTCTCATCCTCTCTCGTCCCCCTTCTCCTCCTAACCCCAACCCTTCCCAGCATCAGAGTCTTTTCCAATGAGTCAACTCTTCACATGAGGTGGCCAGAGTACTGGAGTTTCAGCTTTAGCATCAATCCTTCCAAAAAAAATCCCCCAAAATGTTTAGAAAACCAATGTGCATGTGTATAAAGAATTGATGGAGTGTATGGCTATGTTATCTAACCAGAAGAAAATGTCAGTAGAGACAGAACTTATTTAAATAAAAGAAGCTAACATAAATTCTATAGCTTAAAATCACAATAATTAAACTAAAAAATTCATTAATATAATTCTATAGCAGATTTGAGCAGGTAGAAGAAGAATTCATAAAACTTGAAGACAGGTCAAGTTATACTAAGCAACAGAGATAAGGAAGAATAATTATCTCAGAGGTCTGTTAGACATCACCAAATAGACAACATATATATGAGATTTCCAGAAGGAAAAGAAAGAAAGGCCAGACAAATATTTGAGAAAATATCTGTTAAAAACTACTAAAATATGATGAAAAACATGAATATGCACAACTGTTCAATAACCAACTAAATAGTAGAATAAAGTAAAAAAGTATTTAAACTTACACACATCATAGACAAACTGCCAAAGCCAAAGAATCTCGAAAACAATGAGTAAAATGTAACTTATAGATTGGGTTGGTCAAAAAGTTTATTCAGATTTTTCCATACAATGTACTGGAAAACCTGAATGAACTTTTTGTCCAATCTAATAGAAAGGAGTCTCAATAAAAATAACAGTTGGAATTCTCATCAAAAATCATAGAGGCCAGAAAGAGACTGACCAGTATTTTGATAATGCTTAATATCCTTCCTGTATGATGGGATGTCTGAACATCTGTCAATATTAGAAAAAAATTTTTTTATCAACTGTCCTATATTTTCTTGCATTATTGCTATCTGGAGACCTGCATGTTTGTGGTTCTTATGACTGGACAAATAGGCATATCTTTGAAAAAACCATTCTAATGTTACTTTCTGCTGCTATTGTAATGTCAACTTAAAGTGAAGTCACTCAGTTATGTCTGATTCTTTGGAACCCCATGGACTGTAGCCTACTATGCTCCTCCATCCATGGAATTTTCCAGGCAAGATTAAAGAAAAATGTATAACATGAGAGTTCTGAGTTTAGGTTTATTCAGGGTCAGTACTTTGGCCACTAGATAGAAAGAGCCAACTTACTAGAAAAGACCCTGATGCTGGTGAGATAGTTAATTCTTAGGTAGGTTGATAAGAAGTCTGGGGTACCCAAGAAGGAGAAAGAGGTCTGGGGCTCTCCAGGAGGAGAAAAAGACAAACTTTTTTTTCTCCCTACATTCCTTAGTCTCAGGCACATAAAATATTTTTTCTTTAAGCCCAGAGCTAATGATTACACAACAAAACAACTCATCTTAAACTCTGTACTAAGGATTTTATAACAACAATGTTTCCTGCTTGAGGAAATGTTTCTCCTTCTTAAGAATCTTCTGCCTAATCCTGTCATTTTAAAGTGTGTGTTGTGGGAGTGGCCTGGTAAGATCTTTCAATTATTAGTTTTTTTTTCTTTTTTTTTTAATACTTTATTCTATTTTACAGTACTGTATTGGTTTTGCCATACATCGACATGAATCATCCACAGGTGTACATGATCTCCCCATGCCGAAGCCTCCTCCCACCTCCCTCCCCACCCCACCTCCCCGGATCATCCATGATATCTTAAAATGTAAATTGTGGGAGTGAGTCTGGTAAGACCCTTATAACCTTGAGACATTACTGTAATAACCAATTGAAAAAGTGTATAGCTCCCTTGCTAAGACTAGCAAGAGGGGCACTCTCCATTCCCCTTCTGATGTCTATGTCAGAAACTTTCTCTGTCTCTTTTTATACTTTAATAAAACTCTGCTACACCAAAGCTCTTGAGTGATCAAGCCTGGGCCCTTGCCCCGAAAATAAAATCTTCTTCTTTGGAGATCACAAATTCAACATTGTTCACCATAAGATATCACTGGGGAAGACAGGGCAGGAAGAGACAGAGTGGCAAAGAATGAGATGGCTGGATGGCGTCATCGACTCAATGGACATGAGTTTGAGCAAACTCCAGGAGATACTGAAGGACAGGGAAGCCTGGCATGCTGCATTCCATGGGGTTGCAAAGAGTCCCACATGACTTAGTGACTGAACAACAACAGGATCTTACTGAGGACTATAGTTTGAGAGGCAACCATTCAGTACCACGAGTAAACTGCCCCAGAAGAGATAGAGGAGGAGACTGTATATATAATTATGTGTGTGTGTGTCTACACACACATATGAATATATACGTATATACACACATATGTATATATATAGAAATACTTGGGAATACTTGTAGTCAAACATCTAGGTAAGATTATTGCCAATCACAAAGAACAGATCTCAAGTTAATGATTTTAGTGTTTTTCTATGTTTGGGAAGTTACAAGTATCTGGGGTCACTGAAATTCTTCTTGAGATATACGTCTTACTATCTAAGGGCTTGCTTATCCAAAGCTCAGGGTTCTTCATCCTGTTTTTTTCATCCTGAATTCCCCTCAGGGCACAGTTAATAGCTGACTGCAGTGGGTTACAACTTAACCCTTGTATAACTGGATAATGAGCTATATTCTATTCATTTTTTTTGTTCAGTCTCAAAATTAATTACACAGAGAGAGAGTAAAGCTGTAAGTAATTACATCTGTTCCTCAAATGAGCAATACAAAAAAGAAAATGAATGATACTAAGTATCAGTTACTTTCTTTTCTTATTTGATGGATCCATTTATTTTTATTATATAGGCTTCATTTTCCTCTCTCAACCCACTTGTTTTAAGAATAAAATAACTTCTTTTCATAAGGATCTGCAGCAATTTTTTCTCTTTAAACTAAACCTCTGCTCTGTGGTTCATGTTCAGATATGGATTTCATTCAAACCTACTTCCTTTCTTCTGAGTTGCTAATGGAAGCATATGGTAACATTTCTGCCTGGGCTAGTTTAAATCATCTCCCTTAAGGTGAAGCTGAGTAAGTAACTTAGCAAATTTTCTCTTTTATATAAAAGAGAACTATTTTGACATAGTACATAACTATATATACACAACTGTATAAACACACTTTTTAAAAAAATAAATTTTCTTCTTATACACAATGAATTAAGTTCACTGTAAGGTGAAAATGACTGCCATGTGATCCTTTTCAGACAGCAGCATTGGCCAGAAAAAGTGGGTGCAGATAACAGACTTTGGGTCTGTATATTGGGAATAGATAAGGTATCATTGGGATAGAACTTACCTGCATCTTATTTTGAACATGATTTTACCTCAGAAGATGGGCCATATAAGGAAGTGTCTTCCACTTCCCTGGTGGAAATATGAGTTATTTTATCTATGAGTATGGATAAATATAGAGCACATATTAACAAAGAACTCCGTTGCAACATTTTAAGCATCAAAAAAGGCATGTCATCCAATGAAGCTCTTTGTTAAAATTTAAATCTATCCCTACCACCATAAACTAGGCTATTGAAGCAATTCAGAGCCTGTCCATCTAGTCTCATGCTTTTGAAACATAAAGCTTTCAGTCCTGCTGCTTATAACATCATATAGTGCTTTCATTCCAATTTATGTTGATTTAGTTCAAATAATGAAAATTTTAAATCATCTCATGGCTATTTTGACAGACATGCGTTCAGAATTCTGTAAGCAGGGAGAAAAAAATAGGAAATATAATGGATTCCTAATTCACAAAGTTTTGCTATTTTCTAGAAATTCATTTGTAAGCAATTGTTTTCTAAGTTTTTTATATATAAAATACACTAAAATTACACATAATATTATAAATATGTTGAACCTTCTGTTTGGCTTTATATCAAAATTCTCATAAAACATGGTTCATTTTATTTATATGGAAAACAAAGGGCAATGACATATCTAAACTAGGAGATGCATTTCTAATCTACGCACACACACACACACACACACACACACACACACACACACACACAAATCAGTTTTGAATTCCTAGAGCTGTATGTTCCAAAAGAGTATAGATACTTGAACTGAAAATAATTCCTTTGATCTTTATAAGCTTTGGGTGTCTTAACTACAGTGTGATTTTTCTAAATAGTTCTCAAATTGATTGATAGGTTTGTAAATCAAAGTTGTTTTTCTTTTAACCTTACATTATTTCTCTTCCAAGGTTATTTCAACCCCAGAGGCTTACTGATACTTGGAGAATGGTAGTTATAATTATTTAATTTTCAATAGTTTAGTTTTCTGACCATTACCACTTGATAAGAGCTCAAGGTAAGTTTGGCTTTACACTGCAGCATAATAGGCAGTTGGGATATAAAGATTAGAATCTCCTAATCTCTGTATGCACTGTGTACTTCTTTCATTGAGACCATTTATAGTTCAACTCCCACCAATACGGATTTACCCTTTATGAGCAGTCTCTTTCAAAATTTCTAACAGAGGTAATAGATTAAGTATCCTGACACTCTATTTTAATTTACCAGATCTCTTTCCTTCATAACTTGGAAGATTCAAGCCATTAGGAAGGCACTAGACACCTGAGGTTGAGGAGCCAAAGAGAACACAAAAAGGTATCAGAACATATCTTAGGATAAACATTGGCTCCTTCACAGTTTTGCTAAGGGCTGACCCTTAAATAAAAATAATAATAATAATAATAACTTCTCTAATGAGCAGCTGTGTCCATAGGGTACACTTCTGAAAGTTTCTGGTTGGAATGTATGAAACTAAATAACTTATTTTCCCTCTTTTGCTCCATTTAGGTTATAAAATCTTAAATCCAAAATCCAAGACAAAGTCCTTAATAAGAGAAAATTCCTCCAGCATTGAGTAGGTAAGACTAGAAGTAGCTATTAGCCCTTATTACAATCACGTAGCTACTTAAGAAGACCCCCCAGCTTGTTTACACTGTAAACCCGTGGAAAAGAATGAAATCACATGCCCAAGCAGGCTTGTATGTGCCTGAAGGACATTTCAAGGTCCTGCACTTTCACTTCTCAACTGGCTTGGCGTTGATACCATTCAAGTCACTGTAGATCTATTTTAACAAATGAAAGAAAACAATTTTGGGACCTAGAAGTCCCCATGGTCATCCTCTCCCCAGTTCTAAGGTAGATCTCCATAGCATCATTAGATGCTTTGCTATAAGGAAGAACAAAAATATAACATTTATTGAACATTCATTATATTCCTGGCACTGCACATTTATGGGAGTTAACTGTGGCAACAATTCTATTAGGTATGCTTATTATCTTCATCTTGCAGCTGCAGAAATGGGCAAGGAAAGACTAATTCCCTTAGTGACATAGCTCACGTGCAGCTGAAAAAGGATTTGGACCCTAGCAATATATCCACATTGTCCACACTTTTTGCCATTATACTAAGTTGTCACCAGATGAACAGGGCCTAAAGAAGTAGAGGTGGCTAGTGATGTAATTCAGCAATTTGCTGAGGAGTCAAGCTTCTAATTGGATACGGGGCTTACATTACCAGTGGCAAAACACTGTAAAGGCACAAGAAAAGTGTCATCAACAAACAGTTCAACACTTTGCAAGCAGTTGTATGTTTGGCACCATGAAGACAAAATATCCGGAAGGAAGACTGAACATTTTATTTTTCATTTGGGTGTTCTGTTATTAGAGGAAAAAAGGGAAGTGACTTCTATTTACTTATTTACCATTTGTGATAATATAAGCACTCAATAAGCAGAAGGAGAAAAAGCAAATGCTAGTGTTCATCCTATAGCTATGTTGGGCTGAAACGTACTACAATTTGAACTGATTCCTTTAAGATATTTCAGTGCAATGTCACCAGGGGCAGCAACAGTGAAACTTCAAACATTAAATTCATCTTAGGTGCCCTTTTGTACCATCTTTTTGACTTCAGAAGAAACATGACTTCATGCTTTATAAATCCACCATTAACAGCAGGCTTTTAAAAACAACTCATTCATAGAACAATTTTCAGTTCAGTTCAGTTCAGTTCAGTCGATCAGTCGTGTCCAATTCTTTGTGACCCCATGAATCACAGCACACCTGGCCTCCCTGTTCATCAGCATCTCCCAGAATTCATCGAGACTCACATCCATCGAGTCCGTGATGCCATCCAGCCATCTCATCCTCTCTCGTCCCCCTTCTCCTCCTGCCCCCAATCCCTCCCAGCATCAGAGTCTTTTGCAATGAATCAACTCTTCGCATGAGGTGGCCAAAGTACTGGAACTTCAGCTTTAGCATCATTCCTTTCAAAGAAATCCCAGGGCTGATCTCCTTCAGAATGGACTGGTTGGATCTCCTTGCAGTCCAAGGGACTCTCAAGAGTCTTCTCCAACACCACAGTTCAAAAGCATCAATTCCTCGGCACTCAGCCTTCTTCACAGTCCAACTCTCACATCCATACATGACCACAGGAAAAACCATAGCCTTGACTAGATGGACCTTAGTCAGCAAAGTAATATTTCTGCTTTTGAATATACTATCTAGGTTGTTTATAACTTTTCTTCCAAGAAGTAAGTGTCTTTTAATTTCATGGCTGCAGTCACCATCTGCAGTGATTTTGGAGCCCCCCAAAATAAAGTGTGACACTCTTTCCACTGTTTCTCCATCTATTTCCCATGAAGTGATGGGACCGGATGCCATGATCTTCG
The DNA here is from genome assembly GCA_006410735.1 of Raphicerus campestris. Lineage (NCBI taxonomy): Eukaryota > Metazoa > Chordata > Mammalia > Artiodactyla > Bovidae > Raphicerus > Raphicerus campestris. The sequence continues at coordinate 129,624 of SJYW01011579.1, read as the reverse complement.
TTTTCTGAATGTTCACCTTTAAGCCAACTTTTTCACTCTCCTCTTTTACTTTCATCAAGAGGCTTTTTAGCTCCTCTTCACTTTCTGCCATAAGGGTGGTGTCATCTGCATATCTCAGGTTATTGATTTTTCTCCCGTCATCTTGATCCCAGATTGTGTTTCTTCCTTCCAGTCCAGTGTTTCTCATGATGTACTCTGCATATCAGTTAAATAAGCAGGGTGACAATATACAGACTTGATGGACTCCTTTTCCTATTTGGAACCAATCTGTTGTTCCATGTCCAGTTCTAACTGTTGCTTCCTGACCTGCATACAGATTTCTCCAGAGGCAGGGTAGATGGTCTGGTATTCACATCTCTTTCCGAATTTTCCACAGTTTATTGTGATCCACACAGTCAAAGGCTTTGGCATAGTCAATAAAGTAGAAATAGATGTTTTTCTGGAACTCTCTTGCTTTTTCCATGATCCAGCGGATGCTGATAATTTGATCTCTGGTTCCTCTGCCTTTTCTAAACCAGTTTGAACATCAGGAAGTTCACAGTTCATGTATTGCTGAAGCCTGGCTTGGAGAATTTTGAGCATTATTTTACTAGCATGTGAGATGAGTGCAATTGCACAGTAGTTTGACCATTCTTTGGCATGGCCTTTCTCTGGAATTGTAATGAAAACTGAGATTTTCTAGTCCTGTGGCCANATTATAGGGGACTGGAATGCAAAAGTAGGAAGTCAAGAAACACCCGGAGTAACAAGCAAATTTGGCCTTGGAATGCAGAATGAAGCAGGACAAAGACTAATAGAGTTTTGCTAAGAAAATGCACTGGTCATAGCAAACACCCTGTTCCAACAACACAAGAGAAGACTCTACACATGGACATCACCAAATGGTCAACACCGAAATCAGATTGATTATATTCTTTGCAGCCAAAAATTGAGAAGCTCTATACTGTCAGCAAAAACACAACTGGGTGCTGACTGTGGCTCAGATCATGAACACCTTATTGCCAAATTCAGACTTAAATTGAAGAAAGTAAGGAAAACCGCTAGACCAGTCAGGTATGACCTAAGTCAAATCCCTTATGATTATACAGTGGAAGTGAGAAATACATTTAAGGGCCTAGATCTGATACAGTGCCTGATGAATTATGGAATGAGGTTCGTGACATTGTACAGGAGACAGAGATCAAGACCATACCCATGGAAAAGAAATGCAAAAAAGCAAAATGGCTGTCTGAGAAGGCCTTACAAATAGCTGTGAAAAGAAGAGAAGTGAAAAGCAAAAGAGAAAAAGAAAGATATAGGCAACTGAATGCAGAGTTCCAAAGAAGAGCAAGAAGAGATAAGAAAGCCTTCTTCAGCAACCAGTACAAAGAAATAGAGGAAAACAACAGAATGGGAAAGACTAGAGATCTCTTCAAGAAAATTAGAGATACCAAGGGTACGTTTCATGCAAAGATGGGATCGATAAAGGACAGAAATGGTCTGGACCTAATAGAAGCAGAAGATATTAAGAAGAGGTGGCAAGAATACAAAGAAGAACTGCACAAGAAAATCTTCACTACCAAGATAATCACGATGGTGTGATCACTCATCTAGAGCCAGACATCCTGGAATGTGAAGTCAAGTGGGCTTTGGAAAGCATCACTATGAACAAAGCTAATAGAGGTGATGGAATTCCAGTTGAGCTATTTCAAATCCTGAAAGATGGTGCTGTGAAAGTTCTGTGCTCAATATGCTAGCAAATTTGGAAAACTCAGCAGTGGCCACAGGACTGGAAAAGGTCAGTTTTCATTCCAATTCCAAAGAAAGGCAATTCCAAAGAATGCTCAGACTACTGCACAATTGCACTCATCTCACATGCTAGTAAAGTAATGCTCAAAATTCTCCAAGCCAGGCTTCAGCAATACCTGAACTGTGAACTCCCTAATGTTCGAGCTGGTTTTAGAAAAGGCAGAGGATCCAAAGATCAAATTGCCACCATCTGCTGGATCATGGAATAAGCAAGAGAGTTCCAGAAAAACATCTATTCTCATCCTCTCTCGTCCCCCTTCTCCTCCTAACCCCAACCCTTCCCAGCATCAGAGTCTTTTCCAATGAGTCAACTCTTCACATGAGGTGGCCAGAGTACTGGAGTTTCAGCTTTAGCATCAATCCTTCCAAAAAAAATCCCCCAAAATGTTTAGAAAACCAATGTGCATGTGTATAAAGAATTGATGGAGTGTATGGCTATGTTATCTAACCAGAAGAAAATGTCAGTAGAGACAGAACTTATTTAAATAAAAGAAGCTAACATAAATTCTATAGCTTAAAATCACAATAATTAAACTAAAAAATTCATTAATATAATTCTATAGCAGATTTGAGCAGGTAGAAGAAGAATTCATAAAACTTGAAGACAGGTCAAGTTATACTAAGCAACAGAGATAAGGAAGAATAATTATCTCAGAGGTCTGTTAGACATCACCAAATAGACAACATATATATGAGATTTCCAGAAGGAAAAGAAAGAAAGGCCAGACAAATATTTGAGAAAATATCTGTTAAAAACTACTAAAATATGATGAAAAACATGAATATGCACAACTGTTCAATAACCAACTAAATAGTAGAATAAAGTAAAAAAGTATTTAAACTTACACACATCATAGACAAACTGCCAAAGCCAAAGAATCTCGAAAACAATGAGTAAAATGTAACTTATAGATTGGGTTGGTCAAAAAGTTTATTCAGATTTTTCCATACAATGTACTGGAAAACCTGAATGAACTTTTTGTCCAATCTAATAGAAAGGAGTCTCAATAAAAATAACAGTTGGAATTCTCATCAAAAATCATAGAGGCCAGAAAGAGACTGACCAGTATTTTGATAATGCTTAATATCCTTCCTGTATGATGGGATGTCTGAACATCTGTCAATATTAGAAAAAAATTTTTTTATCAACTGTCCTATATTTTCTTGCATTATTGCTATCTGGAGACCTGCATGTTTGTGGTTCTTATGACTGGACAAATAGGCATATCTTTGAAAAAACCATTCTAATGTTACTTTCTGCTGCTATTGTAATGTCAACTTAAAGTGAAGTCACTCAGTTATGTCTGATTCTTTGGAACCCCATGGACTGTAGCCTACTATGCTCCTCCATCCATGGAATTTTCCAGGCAAGATTAAAGAAAAATGTATAACATGAGAGTTCTGAGTTTAGGTTTATTCAGGGTCAGTACTTTGGCCACTAGATAGAAAGAGCCAACTTACTAGAAAAGACCCTGATGCTGGTGAGATAGTTAATTCTTAGGTAGGTTGATAAGAAGTCTGGGGTACCCAAGAAGGAGAAAGAGGTCTGGGGCTCTCCAGGAGGAGAAAAAGACAAACTTTTTTTTCTCCCTACATTCCTTAGTCTCAGGCACATAAAATATTTTTTCTTTAAGCCCAGAGCTAATGATTACACAACAAAACAACTCATCTTAAACTCTGTACTAAGGATTTTATAACAACAATGTTTCCTGCTTGAGGAAATGTTTCTCCTTCTTAAGAATCTTCTGCCTAATCCTGTCATTTTAAAGTGTGTGTTGTGGGAGTGGCCTGGTAAGATCTTTCAATTATTAGTTTTTTTTTCTTTTTTTTTTAATACTTTATTCTATTTTACAGTACTGTATTGGTTTTGCCATACATCGACATGAATCATCCACAGGTGTACATGATCTCCCCATGCCGAAGCCTCCTCCCACCTCCCTCCCCACCCCACCTCCCCGGATCATCCATGATATCTTAAAATGTAAATTGTGGGAGTGAGTCTGGTAAGACCCTTATAACCTTGAGACATTACTGTAATAACCAATTGAAAAAGTGTATAGCTCCCTTGCTAAGACTAGCAAGAGGGGCACTCTCCATTCCCCTTCTGATGTCTATGTCAGAAACTTTCTCTGTCTCTTTTTATACTTTAATAAAACTCTGCTACACCAAAGCTCTTGAGTGATCAAGCCTGGGCCCTTGCCCCGAAAATAAAATCTTCTTCTTTGGAGATCACAAATTCAACATTGTTCACCATAAGATATCACTGGGGAAGACAGGGCAGGAAGAGACAGAGTGGCAAAGAATGAGATGGCTGGATGGCGTCATCGACTCAATGGACATGAGTTTGAGCAAACTCCAGGAGATACTGAAGGACAGGGAAGCCTGGCATGCTGCATTCCATGGGGTTGCAAAGAGTCCCACATGACTTAGTGACTGAACAACAACAGGATCTTACTGAGGACTATAGTTTGAGAGGCAACCATTCAGTACCACGAGTAAACTGCCCCAGAAGAGATAGAGGAGGAGACTGTATATATAATTATGTGTGTGTGTGTCTACACACACATATGAATATATACGTATATACACACATATGTATATATATAGAAATACTTGGGAATACTTGTAGTCAAACATCTAGGTAAGATTATTGCCAATCACAAAGAACAGATCTCAAGTTAATGATTTTAGTGTTTTTCTATGTTTGGGAAGTTACAAGTATCTGGGGTCACTGAAATTCTTCTTGAGATATACGTCTTACTATCTAAGGGCTTGCTTATCCAAAGCTCAGGGTTCTTCATCCTGTTTTTTTCATCCTGAATTCCCCTCAGGGCACAGTTAATAGCTGACTGCAGTGGGTTACAACTTAACCCTTGTATAACTGGATAATGAGCTATATTCTATTCATTTTTTTTGTTCAGTCTCAAAATTAATTACACAGAGAGAGAGTAAAGCTGTAAGTAATTACATCTGTTCCTCAAATGAGCAATACAAAAAAGAAAATGAATGATACTAAGTATCAGTTACTTTCTTTTCTTATTTGATGGATCCATTTATTTTTATTATATAGGCTTCATTTTCCTCTCTCAACCCACTTGTTTTAAGAATAAAATAACTTCTTTTCATAAGGATCTGCAGCAATTTTTTCTCTTTAAACTAAACCTCTGCTCTGTGGTTCATGTTCAGATATGGATTTCATTCAAACCTACTTCCTTTCTTCTGAGTTGCTAATGGAAGCATATGGTAACATTTCTGCCTGGGCTAGTTTAAATCATCTCCCTTAAGGTGAAGCTGAGTAAGTAACTTAGCAAATTTTCTCTTTTATATAAAAGAGAACTATTTTGACATAGTACATAACTATATATACACAACTGTATAAACACACTTTTTAAAAAAATAAATTTTCTTCTTATACACAATGAATTAAGTTCACTGTAAGGTGAAAATGACTGCCATGTGATCCTTTTCAGACAGCAGCATTGGCCAGAAAAAGTGGGTGCAGATAACAGACTTTGGGTCTGTATATTGGGAATAGATAAGGTATCATNAGTGAGATGATAGAAGTGAGAGAGCCTGGCTCTGAGCCTGCAGTAAGTGCGCAGATAATAATTTGTGCTTATTCTGACCCTGCTTTTCTCCAAAAAACAGCACAAACCTTAGAAATAAAAGTCAGTGAGACCGCTTTTTTTTCAAGATGGGGGTAAACACATAATTTTACCTCTCCCTTCTTCTAAACCCACTAGACTGGGGTTTCCTGGGTTTCGGTTCAACTTCAACTTCTTACTTTCCAGCACCTACTCTATGTTTCTGATGCCCATTCCGTTCTTGTTTTCTTACAGACCCTTTTGGAGTTATTCAGCTTTCATCTATCTGAATTATGAATATATCTGTGTGTATATGAATTATGAATATCTGTGTTATATCTGTCTCCCCTTTTTGTCATTCTAGTGGGGTTTAGAAGAGGAAAAGCTATNCCCATTCCGTTCTTGTTTTCTTACAGACCCTTTTGGAGTTATTCAGCTTTCATCTATCTGAATTATGAATATATCTGTGTGTATATGAATTATGAATATCTGTGTTATATCTGTCTCCCCTTTTTGTCATTCTAGTGGGGTTTAGAAGAGGAAAAGCTATTTTCTTAACTGAAACCCAGAAAATTCCAACAAACAGGCAGCAAGGGCTGAAAGCCCTGAGAGACTTGACCTTTGTGTTAACCTATAGTCCTCTGCAAGGAGATCAAACCAGTCAACCCTAAAAGAAATCAACCCTGATTATTCATTGGAAGGACTGGTGCTAAAGCTGAAACTCCAATACTTTGGCCACCTGATGCAAACAGCTGACTCACTGGAAAAGACCCTGATGCTGGGAAAGTCTGAGGGCAGGAGAAGGGGGCAAGAGTCTGAGATGGTGGGATGGCATCACTGACTTGATGGACACGGGTTTGGGTGCACTCCGGGAGTTGGTGATGGACAGGGAGGCCTGGTGTGCTGCAGTTCACGGGGTGGCAAACAGTCGAACACATTAGTGGCTGAACAGCAACAGTCCTCAGAGAAGCTGACTGTTGGCTTTAACCTGGGACTAAGCCAGGGAGAAGGACTCTATAATTAAACAAGAAGTCTGTCTCAGGGATCCCCCCTTGCTATGGATGCGCATGATGCAGGAAACACAAAGGGCGCTGGTGCCCATGGGTGACTGCTGGCTGATAAGAGACATGGAGGTCCCCACCCAGCTGCAAGTGAGCTTGTCCCGTGCTCCAGCAGAAGTCCCCGGCTCCAAATGTCTACACACAGACCATACTCAGGGCACCTCAGACCAACATTTGCATTGCCTACCTACATGCTCGTGGCTTTCACAGATGTTGAGGAAACTAACAACCACAGAATAGATCAATCTAGAACCTTGTTTACAAATAAATGTCAACCAAGAGTTACCAGGCATTTGTAGAAAATATCAGCATAAAAGAGGGACCAGGAAGTGAACCAAAGAGCTAGTCAACAAGAAAACAGAGTTAATGCAGCAAACAGAGAATGACTTTTTTAACAATTGAATTATGGTCTTCAAAAAGATTCCAGATGTTCATATATCCATTTAGGAAAGGATGGGCTACTATAACATAAGATCAATCAAGAAACCATACAGTATTCTGGGAAATGAAAAAGTGATTACAGAAATAGAAATGATACTTATTAGAAGCACTGAACTAAAGAACAGTTATGCCTGGAAGTATACCCACCACACTTCACTCTGTGATTAATCCTAGGGAGCAGGGCTGAGAGGGTAGTGGGGAAAATGAAAGAGAATGAGAGAGGCTCTACTTTTTTTAACTCTTAACATATTTCAGTGTATTTTATAGAGAATAAAAACAATTTTAAAAAGAGAGAGAAAGGCGGGGAACTTTCCTGGTGGTCTAGTGGTTAGGAATCTGCCTTCTAATGCAGGGGATGCAAGTTCGATCCCTGGCTGGGGAATTAAGATCTTACAAGTCTCGAGGCAACTAAGCCCATGTTGCAACTACTGAGCCCACACACTGCAGTGAAGAGCCCATGAACCTGAATGAAGACCCAGTGCAGCTGAAATTTTTTTTAATAAAATAAAAAATGATATTGCCTTCCCTGGTGGCTCAGAGGGTAAAGCGTCTGCCTGCAATGTGGGAGACTCAGGTTCGATGCCTGGGTTGGGAAGATCCGCTGGAGAAGGAAATGGCAACCCACTCTGGTACTCTTGCCTGGAAAATCCCATGGACAGAGAAGCCTGGCAGGCTATAGTCCATGGCGTCGCAAAGAGTCAGACACAACTGAGCAACTTCACTTTCACTTTTAAGACAAAGAGGGAAATGACAGAAGAATGAAATGAAGTTGGGAGTGAATTAATGAGCAAAAGATGTCCCATGATATCCTATGTCATGCCTACAAGTGACCCAGGCATTTGCCTCTGAACTTCTCAGTTGCTCAGAGAAGATGAAAGATTGGTAAAGAGACCACCATGGCTGCTGACTTACACTGGGGCAGGGCAAAGAGGCTCCGGAAGAATGTGACAGGACTTCAGTCCAAAGAGAAAGCCACGCCCCCTGCCCAGATGTGCCTCACTCAGGCAGGACCCAGAAGCTCCTCAGGAACCAACGGGGTGGAGTCTTCCCCACCACACAGGAAAAATGTGTGACATTTCAATGCAGAAACTCTGGAATCCTACCTAGAAATGTGTCAGAGAAACTCGCTGGGCCCCAGAATATCCCACTAATGACCATTTCTCTTCATTTGGTCCTAAGAAGAAGCAGTTATATCCACCAGTTCTCACTCACAGCATGAAATAAAGAAGAATCCAGTCAGTGACTCACAAGTCTCTAAAAATTAGCAACACACTGGCCCCTGGTTTCTTGGGGACAGACAGGAAGGTGAGTCTTCTCCCCCAAATGCAGCTCCCTGAAACAGATACTGCGATGCTTCCCTTTCCACTCACTCCCTCCCAAACTGCTGGGCTCACAGCTATACATGGGGCTGCCTGAAGACAGAGACCAGAGGATGCAAGAATTCAAGGAGTGGGCAGCCCCCTTGCCTCAGTTTGGGACACACTGGAGCCCAGCTCCAACCTTCCCTGTGGGTCACTTTCATCATTACGTATATTCCAGGCCAGCACCTCCCTCTGCCCAGTCACACTTCCCCTACTCCGTTCAAGGTGCTCCTCCTGAGAACTTCCCTGCAAATACATCTTCCACAGGCCACTCTCCCTCTCAGAGTCCGTTTCCAGGGAGTTCCATGTAAGGTTGTCTCCCAGATGAAGGAGACACTCCCCTGACCCACAGGGGTCCTGAAGAAGGCAAGAATTTCAGGGACACCCGACCAAGTCCAATCCAGGCTTACATGCCCCAGGCCAGCAGCACATCCCTGCTGCCCGAGGCCAGGACACCAAATTCTTCCGGAGTCTAGACGAGAGCCAGTTCTCTAAGTGTGCTCCCTAGACCAGCAGCATGGCCATAGCCAGCTGTGGGCAGTGCACGTTTCCAGCTCCTGCCCAGACCTACCGAATAAGAACCGTGGGATGCGGCAAGGCGGGGGTGTTGTGGGGGGGTGTGCATGGCACCAGCATTGAGTTCCAGCTGCCCTCAAGGTAACTCTGTCGCACTCAAGTTTCAGAAGCAGAGCATCTCAGACTACTGGGGGAATCAAACGTAAGTCATTAAACTTTCCCACAGCAGAATGCAAATTGGTGCAGAAACTATGGAAAACAGTATGGAGGTTACTCAAAAAACTAAAAATAGAGTTACCATATGATCCAGCAATCTTACCCCTAGGTATACCTCTGGAAAAAATGAAAACTCTAATTCAAAAACATACATGCACTCCCATGTTCACAGCAGCATAATTTACAATTGCTAAGACATGGAGGCAACCTAAGTGTCCAACAAAAGACGAATGGATAAAGAAAAGCTGGTGTGTGTGTGTTTATATACATACATACATACATATATATAATATTACTCAGCCATAAAAAATGAAATATTGCCATTTGTAGCAACATGGACAGACTTAAAGAATATTATGTTAAGTGAAGTAAGTCAGACAGAGAAAAATAATATATGACATCACTTATATGTGGAATCTAAAAAATAATAAAATCAACTTATTTACAAAACAAAAACAGACTCACAGACATAGAAAATAAACTTATGATTAACAAAGGGGAAAGGAGAGGAGGGATAAATTAGGAGTATGCAATTAACAGATAGATGCTGCATGCATGCTAGGTCACTTCAATCATTTCTGACTCTTTGTGACCCTATGGACTCATAGCCCACCAGGCTCCTCTGTCCATGTATGGGATTCTCCATGGAGTGGGTTGCCATGGCCTCCTCCAGTGGAGCTTCCTGACCCAGGGATCAAACCTGCATCGATTACATCTCCTGAATTGGCAGCCGAGTTCTTTACCACTAGCGCCACCTGGGAAGCCCAACAGATAGATACACACTACCACACACAAAATAAACAACAAATTCAGGATCTTGTAACCTATAATGGAAAAGAATCTGAAAAAAAAAAATACATATATGACGGCTAAATCACTTTGTTGTACACCTGAAACTAACGCAATATTGTGAACCAACTACAGTGTACAGCAATAAAAAGGGAAAGAGAATGCCAGATCCATATGGGTGAAGAATATTTTATAGGCATTTATAATAATATTAAACCCTCTACCAAAACAAACAAAAATTTTCCTACAGCAGAAGACCAAGAGACGGTCACCAACAATGGTCTGGATCCAGCAACAACGAACAGTCCATACTCTGAACGGTAACTGTGGCGCCCCCGCGTCTTTCCACTTAAAACCTAAGCAGCTCGAATTCAGCCCTCCGCATAATGACCCCTACTGGTATCCCTCTCTCCTGCAGGCCGGTCTCCTCAACTTAGGCTGACAGTACCCCCAAACCACCTTGCCAAGAGCTGCCCCTCTGCCTAGAAGGTCCTCCCACCACTGCGTGCGCCCCACATAGCCCGCTTGGTGTTTCTTGTAAGACTCTGCCGTGTGAAGCCTACTCACACCTCTGACGCTGTCATTTCCCCAGACAGTTATATAGTTAATTGTGACTCTGCATTTTGAGCCAAAATATTACAGATCCACATGGTCTTTCATCTGGGAAAGCCAAGTTTCCTGTCGAGTCACTGAGCCTTCAGGACAGGGCTGAATCCCCTAGCACACAGTAGGCACTCAAGAAAACTTGTTGAGCATCGGAAAAACCCAGCAGAAAATCCAGCCTTGTAAAACCACAACCCTGTTGCTCCTTCTTGCAGGCACCAGAAACAGCAACTGTACAGCAGGAAATTTAAGCCTCAGGATAACTGATCAAAATTTATTATTCTGTGTTATACAACATGTTTTCACTAAGTTATAAAATTACAATTTACCACGACTCATTAAGTTAATAATTACTTACCATATGTTTTTCCTGCTGCTCCCAAACCATGCTGAAACATCACTACGTAGGTTTTCAGTCCATGTAAACAAATTAAAAAAAAGATAATGGCCAACAGTGTGGATAAAGGATTTGCTGACAGGGAGACACAGGACCGAAATACCAGACAGAAAGCGTGAACCTCAAACTCTGCCACTCTCATTACCATCATCTCCTAGCTTACCTGCGCCACTTTCCAGATCAGTGGTTCTCAAACAGGGGTGATTTTGCTCCCCACCCCCTAGGGAACACTTAGCAAAGTGTGGAAACACTTCTGATTGTCATGACCCGAGAGGAGGTGCTACTGGCATCAGCTGGCAGTGGCCAAGAACTCTGCTCCACATTCCATCATGTATGGAACAACCCCTACAACAAGGAACTGTCAGGTCCAAAATGTCAATATTGCTGAGGTTGGGAAACACTGTTCTACATTACAGGGAACTTTCATATCCGTTACTTTAATCTGAGCTTCATAGCAACAATATGAGCAAGGCATTATGCCTCCCTTGTGCAGATGAAAAAAACTGAGACTTGGAGAGGTTAAATGATGTGCACAGGTCACCAGCCCTCGTCAGTGAACCACGCAGCTGCAATTTGTACTGGTCTTCTCTGCCTCCAAAACCCACCTTCCCTCCCACACAGATTCAAGAAG
>SJYW01011579.1:85171-105620 GCA_006410735.1 Raphicerus campestris | reverse complement strand
CTGTGATTTTACAGTCCATGGGGTTGCAAACAGTTGGACACAAATGAGTGTCTGAGCACACACAAACGCACGTGGGCAAACAGTCTATTTCATCTATAAAAATGAGAGTTTTCATTTTTCCTTTTCAATCTTTAAACATTTAGTTCTTTTTCTTGCCTTGGTGCACTGGCTAGTATTGCCAGTACACTTTGGAAAGAAGTAATAGTGACAGGCATCCTTATCTCATTCCTGATCTCAAAGGAACATTATCAATATTTCACCATTTATTATGTTGCGTGCTGTAGTGTTTTTTTTTTTTACTTGCTTTTTTGTTTAATTTCATTTTGTTTTTGCAGGTTGAGGAGATCAGTCCTCACAGTAAATCTTCTGGGTTAGGAAATAAGACTGCTGTCTTGATTTTACAGATAAATATGAGGCCTAGTGAGGAATCCTCAGCATCACAGTGTTAATAGCTGGACTAATCAATCAGTGATTCCTAAGCCTGGAATCCCACTTTCCATTGCCCATATTCCCACAGTCTTGATCTCACTGACTCTGGTTGGGGCTGTAGAACAATAACCACCAGAGTATGGAGGCTCAAGTGCAATGGGTCAACTTCGGGAAGCAACTCAGCCACCCTGTCAGTCACCTATGTCCACCCTTGTCAATCACCTATGTCCATTCCCTTCCCTGAGGTCAGCACCAAAGAGATCTCTGGGCATTCTGGCAGTGGAGCGCAGCAAGGAAGCCATGCAGACCCCAGAGCTTGGGCTTGCCCGTTTTTTGTTGGGAGCAGATCAGATAGGAAGTCAGTGACTCATTTCCCCCAAAGTAATGCCTCAGCCTCATTTGTTGTTCTCAGGACCGGGGCGGGGCTTCTCTTCCTCTGCAAGATGGGAGTCTCTCAGCTGGTGGAGGCTGGGTCGGTCTTGCCCTGCCTGCCACAATCCAGCCTGAGGACCCAGAGTAGCTGCCTTTGAATCGCCCAGTTCTCAGTTTCTGATATCATCAATAGCTGAGGTATCAGAATATGGATGTGTCTTAATATGTTTTATTACTACTTAGCTATGGTAAGGAAGATAAATCAGGAAACAATTGATATTGAAAAGATAATTTGTTGCTCACAGTTTCCAAGAGAAGAGGCAGGCCATACCGTAGGGGCCACGTGGGGAAACACCAGCATCAGTTAGGAGGCGAGGGAGAGGGAGTAACTGTAGGCGAGAACATTTATTGTGGTTACCATGTGAAGGAACAGGCTTCCGGTGTCTCAGTGATAAAGAATCCCACTGCCAATGCAGGAGACGCCAGTTCGGTCCCTGGGTCAGGAAGATCTCCTGGAGGAGGAAATAGCCCATTCCAGCATTCTTGCTGGAAAATTGCACGGACAGAGGAGCCTAGAGGGCTAGAGTCCACAGGGTGGCAAAGAGTTGGACATGACTGAGCACACACATACTCGCAAGTGAAGAACAGCCAACACAGCATGAACAAGTTTAGGATTGGCTAGTTTGAATCATTTCCATGCGGACATGTGGTAGAACTGTACTTCCCCACCCACTGGCACTTAGGTCTATGACTTTGTGACTTGCTTTAGCCAAGGGAACATGAGCACAGTGGTGCGTGCCACTGCCAGGTAGGAGATTTAAGTGTCTGGGCATTCTTAACCCACTTCTCTTTTCCTTCCACCACAGAAACCTAACAAGTTCTAACTCATTCACTAAGACTCAGTAAAAGTTAACACCTCTTCAATGAAGACGTCTCCAAGAATCCAACTCATTGCTGCAACTTGCTGCTCCAATAACTGTCTGCACACAGGACTGATAGTGTTAGATTTCACCCAACCATAATAACACAACTGCCCTAAGAGTATCTTAAGGAGGGATGATGACTCATTCATCTTGGTGCCTCCAGTGGCTAACACAGGATAGATGTTTCATGCCCACTTCCAGAGGAGGTAGAGCTCTCAAGGGATTTCCTATCTACACACACACACACACACACACACACACACACACACACTCAGGAAGAAGTAGCCTCTGAATTGTTCAGATTCCAGGGACCAGATGGGCTACAGTTGCCAGTCAGGGGAGTCACAGTGTAGCACATGTGGGTGGCTTCCAGCAGCGTCTCTTCCCTCCCAGTGGCCACTGTGCATAAGATCTGACCCAGGCTTCGATGTCATGGGATGTGTCAAGCTGGGTTGGGGAAAGGCTCACCTTTCTTAGTGGGAATTTTCCAAAAGCTGATTCTGAAGCAAGAATCCTAGTGCAAGTAATCTACTGGAGAGAGATTCCAGGACACATGGGAAAGGGGTGGAAAAGTGATCCTAGGGAAGAAAGACAGTCAGTAAGGGGCACGTTATCAAGCAAATTACCACTTCAGGCAAATGGAGCCTCACTCCACTGGGGAATTCTGGAAAACAACGTAGAACACTGCCACAGAGTCATTCCACTTGAGGGGCGGAGAGCTGGAGTCTACCCACCAGCTCCTCATAGTCTTGGCTGAAGGTGGCTCTCAAAAGGCAGTTTGGCCGGGAAGGTAGAATGGGGCTCTGGCAACCAGAGAGTCAATAGGCAGAGATGCAGGTACCAAGAGCTGGCAGTTCGGGCTTTATGCCCTGGAACGGTGAGTCTGCGGGGATGTGGGCAGAGCCTCAGTAGTGTCTGCGACAGGGGTCGTATCCATCCAATAGCAGAGCAGAACTCTGCTTTCTTCAGGTACTCTCATGTCATGTGTGTGTGCGTGTGCGTGTGCGTGTGCGTGCACGCATCTCCTTCAGGAACTTGGTTGAAGTGGGTGACTGGTGCATTCCTTGGGCATTCTTGGGGCCCTAACCATTGTGCCCCCTCAACAGCACTCCAGCCTATGATTTCTGACCACTGGCCAAGTCAGCCCACAACTTCCACTCAAAATGTCTGCTGGATGAAAGATCAAATGAACCAAATGCATGTGTGGCAGAGACTTTAGCACAGGATAATCCTTTCAGGCCCTGCATGTAACAGCACTGAGACACCAAAGGCTCTGAGTTTAAACCCCCAGCTCTGCTCAACTCCCTGTTTTGCTCTATCCAAGTCAATGTACCTCTTTGAGGCTCAGTTTCCTCTTCTGAAAAATGGGAAGGTAGTGGCTAGTCCACGGGTTTGTTGTGAGAAGCAACGAGGACATCAATGGTAAAGCATTTCTGAAACTCTGAAGCGCCACTCAGCTGTGAGTCACTGTTATTAAGGCACATTTTCCTAGTCAACAACGCTAAAGTCGCCTCAGAAAAGGAGGGAACTTCGCCCTGATGTCCCACCCGTGAATCCCTCTCCAGTTTTTCAGAAGGGCAGTGCCAGAGCCCATCTGGGAGACTTTACACTCTTTGGACTTTCATGGGGAGAGGGGGCTGCTGGGAGGAAGGAGGAAGGTTGGAGAACCCTTGGGAGGGAACTAGAGATCATGGAGCCCTGCTGTGGGAACCAGCGCATTATCAGCTCTCCCCACCAGCCTTTGTGGTGGGCATTATTATCAAAGCACTGTTTACAAATGAGGAAACTGAGGTTTAGAGAAAATTCCCTGAACCTCAGACACACAGCCAGAACTTTGCAGAGCTGGGATTCCTCATGAGTACTTGGAATTCATGCTCCTTCTGCAACAGCACACTACTGTTGAGTTTAAATTACATCGTGCAGATTGTCTTACAATACAAAGAGCTTATAATGAGTGAGCTATCTGGAACACACTCCCTGAGAATTCTCAAGGATTCCTTACCTGTCTCTGCTGTGTGCACACCTGTATATTACTGTGCACTGGTTACAGAAGGAGAGAACACAGAACCAATTAAAATTGAAAAATTAAATGTGAATGAACCCCACTCAAAAAAGAAACAAGGAATCTAAATAAACCACCATGTGCAGTCCTCTAAGAAGAGATTAAAAGAAGTTCTAATAACAGCTAAGAAGTACCTAGTGCCAGGTGTGTGTCTGACTGTGTTAAATGTTATACGTATATTACCTCTGTTAATCCTGACCAATCCCATGAGGTAGGTTCTACTCTTATCCCTATTTTACAAATGAAGAAATTAGGCACAAAGAGACCAAGTAACTTATCTGTAGTTAGCACATGGTGTAACCAGGATTTTCAACTAGCTGATTTGACTCCAAAGCCTATACTCATAACCACCAGACCTCACTGTGTGTGTGCTTTGACNAATGAAGAAATTAGGCACAAAGAGACCAAGTAACTTATCTGTAGTTAGCACATGGTGTAACCAGGATTTTCAACTAGCTGATTTGACTCCAAAGCCTATACTCATAACCACCAGACCTCACTGTGTGTGTGCTTTGACGCTCAGTCATGTCCAACTCTTTGTGACCCCATGGACTGTAGCCTGCCAGGCTCCTCTGTCCATGGGGATTCTCCAGGCAAGAATACTGCAGTGGGTTGCCATGCTCTCCTCCAGGGGATCTTCCCAACCCAAGGATAAAACCCAGGTCTCTCGCATTGCAGGCAAATCCTTTCCTGTGTGAGCCACCAGGGAAGCCCACCAGACCTCACTGTATCTCTCTAATCTTACATGTAAATTTCACCTTATACAAAAAAGAAAACTCTGTTAGTGTTTTATTGGAATTGTATTTAGTTACTAAATTAACTTGGAGAGAATTGAGAGTTTCTTGATAAAAAAAAATCTTTCAATATTTAGAAATTATATATATATATATAAAGTCTTCCCTGGTGCACACAGTGATAAAGAACCCACTTACCAATGCAGGAGACACAGGCTTGATTCCTGGGTCAGGAAGATTCCCCTGGAGAAGGAAATGGCAACCCACTCCAGTACCCTTGCCTAGGAAATTCCATGGACAGAGAAGCCTGGTGGGCTACAGTCCATGGAGTCTCAGAGAGTCAGATTCTACTTAGCGTCTAAACAACAATGACATATAAATATAAAGGAATACTATTAAAGTTGTGGGTGAATATTTTATATCAACAAAACTAACTAAACTCTCTCATTCTAACAGTTTTTCTGTAGATTCTCTTGAATTTTCTGCATGAATGATCCCATTATTTGTACAAAGAGGAGGGGAGGGAGACTGAATCTGCTTTTCTGCTCCAATCATCTTATTACTTGTTTTTCCTTATTGCATTGTCCACCTCCTCTAGAATCAATGCTGTATAGAAGTGCTGATAGCAGGAATGCTGTCTTTTTCCTTACTTTAATAAGCACTCAGTTTACATTTCATCATTAAGCTATTAAGATACTGTAAATTTTTGTTAATACTCTTTATCAATTAAAAAGTTTCTTTTTAGTTCCTATTCTGCTAAGAGATTTTTCTGGTGATCATGGATTAATTCTAATTTATAACACTTTTAAAGCATTTATTAAAATAATCATCTGGATTTTATCTTCTAACCTACTAACATTGTAAATTCCATCTAGTCAAGGCAATGGTTTTTCCTGTGGTCATGTATGGATGTGAGAGTTGGACTGTGAAGAAGGCTGAGCGCTGAAGAATTGATGCTTTTGAACTGTGGTGTTCGAGAAGACTCTTGAGAGTTCCTTGGACTGCAAGGAGATCCAACCAGTCCATTCTGAAGGAGATCAGCCCTGGGATTTCTTTGGAAGGAATGATGCTAAAGCTGAAACTCCAGTACTTTGGCCACCTCATGCTAAGAGTTGACTCATTGGAAAAGACTCTGATGCTGGGAAAGATTGAGGGCAGGAGGAGAAGGGGACGACAGAGGATGAGATGGCTGGATGGCATCATTGACTTGATGGATGTGAGTTTGAGTGAACTCTGGGAGTTGGTGATGGATAGGGAGGCCTGGCGTGCTGCGATTCATGGAGTCACAAAGAGTCGGACTCGATTGAGCGACAGAACTGAACTGAATTGAACTGAATATGTATTTTCATGGTGAACCATCCTTGAATTCCTGGGATAACTGTTGGAAATTCTATTCAGTCACAATTCATTTTTTAGCTCACTGCTAAAGCCATTTGCATAATTTCATTTAGAATTTTTGCATCTATGTTAGTATTTGAAACTGTTCTTAAAATTTTTTCCTGTTATTGCCAAGCTTTGCATGTCAAGCCTATATTCATTTTGCCTAATGCGTTGAGGGAGACTTTTGGTAACTGATTCAACTGCTTAAATTATAATTGTATCATTATGTCATATTTTTCTCCAGTGAGTGTTGGTAAATTATATTTCTAGAAAGTTGCTTATTTTCTCTAACTTTTCAAATGTATTAGTGTAAAAGTGTTTTAATCTTATGGTTTTAAGAACTCTTCTGTATCTATTATCCATTCTTTCTCTCTCCTTTTTTTTAATCAAAGTTTGTCTTTGTCATTAGACTATTTTTTCTATATTATATATGTTCTATTTTCTATATTCTCCTCTAATCTACAAATTTTCTATAGCAACTGGATTAAAAATTAATATTTTTAAAGAAAGGCAATTATAAATTATCTGGCAATTATAAAGTATTTGGCAAATATTAGTAAAGCTAATATGTAGAAAATAGTTTTGATTACATACCAGAAACTAGAGATTAAAGTACGAGAAAGACTTAATTTGTGCTCTCAAGGGGCTCACAGCTGAGTTGAGAAGGCAGACAAACAAATAGTCAGTTAAATAGTGTAAGAAACACAGTAGAGGTGAGGAAAGGAATGAGAATGGGAACACAAAAATGGGCTTCCTGAAGGACATGATGATGAACTGGGCACGGTAGGATATTTAGGAGTTAGGCAAGTAAAGAAATTGGGTATCTCTTGGTTCTACCCTTGGGCCCATCTTCAGTTGATTCAGCTTGAGAATATCTGCTAATGTTTCCCTCTTCTAAGGATAACAAGGCTCCATTTTGGGCCCAGACAGCCCTCTGGTCTATCTATATTCTCCATCACCTGTAGTAGCCTTAGTGATGTACAGGCTTGGGCAAATGAGAATAAATATAGAGTTCATTGGTACTTCTCATGTTGAAGAAGTTATTTGACAAAGCCCCTTAGAGTGGCAGCCACTCCCCAATTGCTGATGGTTTGTAAATAGGCCCAGCCTTAGAAGAAATATCAGAACAAGTACATTAAAATAAAAGATGTACAACTCTCTGATCACTCTCTTGCAATTCGCTTCCTTGGGGGTCTCAAGAAACTACTTGGGAGAAGCCTAAGTTTCCTGGTCCTAAGATGTTCAGGAAAGTAGGGCTTGGAGTGGCTGAAATTGGACAGAAAGAAATCTGGTTATGGTCATGAGAAATAAGAAGGGTTTCTCAGTCCTGGAATACGGAGAGCAGCCACTCAGCTATGGACTCTGAAGAACCCCACTGAGCACTTACTATGTACTAAGTGTTTGACATGTATTATTCACCTAATTCTCTCAGCCACCTGTGAAGTTGTCATTGTCAGCCTTCCCAGCTTACAGGTCAAGAAAATGAAGCTCAGAAAGGTTAGGTGACTTCCCCTAAAGAACTCTGGACCTGAGATTCACACCCAGGCAACTTAGTTCCAGAACCCTCATGCACCATCTCATATGGGGTCATGTCTCCAATGCCTGGGAGAGAGAAGACCTCAGGAAACTAAAGAATGGAATGAGTGAAAAGCACAGATTACCATGAGGGCTAGTAAGCAACGTGAAAAATTATTTTACTACGGTGGTACGTGAAAACCAAATAAAATGGTGGTGGTGGTGGTGTGTGTGTCTGTGTGTGCGTGCGTGCATACACATGTGTGTTAACGATAGACTGGGAAAGAGCATGAGGGAACTTTCTGGAGTGATCCTAATGCTTTGTATCTTAACAGGCATATGCAGTTGTCAAAACTCAGAGAATGTACATTTAAGATTTGTACAGAGCTTCCCTGATGGCTCAGTGGTAAAGAAACCATCTGCCAATGCAGGAGACACTGGCTTGATCCCTGATCTGGGGAGATCCCACCTGCTGCAGAGCGGCCAAGCCCATGTGCTACAACGATTGAGCCTGCAGTCTAGAGCCCGGGAGCAACTACTGAAGCCCTAGTGCCCTAGAGCCTGTGCTCGGCAACAAGAGAAGCCACGGCAATGAGAACCCCACGCACTGCAACTAGAGAGGAGCTCCTGCTCTTTGCAACTAAAGAAAAGCCCGTGCAGCAACGAAGACCCAGCACAGCCAAAAATAAAAATGAATAAAATAAAAAAACTACCTTTGTTAAACAACCAGTATGCACCAGTCATTGGATTAGATGCTAACTAAACAGCAGAAAAAATGTAACAGACTCTCAATAAAAGTTCGTTTAAAAAAAAAAGATTTGCATGTTTCATTGCGTGTAAATTTCAAATCAAGAGAAAAAATGTAAACAAATATCAGACTCTTATTAATTGCACACATACTGATGTATTCCAGGGGAGTTAAAAGATGCCAGCATTTGAAATGTGTCCAAAAAATAAGGACTGATGGATGAGTGGAGAAATGGCTAGATGGATAAATATGTAATAAAGCCAGAAAACGTAAGTCAATAGCCAGATTCAGGTGGTGGGCATACGGGTGTTGGCTGTAATATTCCTTCAGTATTGTTTACTAAACTGTTATGAAAAAGTGTTGAAGGAAAAGATCTTGGTATATTGTGGTGGCAATTGTTTAAAGACCTTTTTTGTTTGCCTGCCGCTTAGCCTGCATCCTGCTATTTACGATGCTTTCCCCTTTAAAAGAATGGAGAGAGAGCCCTGCCTCCCACTCTTCCTTCCTTCCCTCCCTTCCTCCCTCATTTCATCCAGGAAATAGCGACTAAGTGCCAATGTTGGGTTGGCAGCAAATCCCTTCTCAGGTTCCCCCTCCTCTATGCTGCTGCTCCCCTTCCCCCAAGCAGCACTGGCTACTCCCTCTGAAGAGCAACTATCTTAGGCTCCAACTAAAGTCCATTTGGAGTTAGAAGGAGAGCATGGTACTTGGGAACACCCGCATACCATCCACCTTGGAGTGAAAGAATCTGCCTTATCTTTGCATCCCCCACCCCAGGTCTTCGTCTGGCATGCAGTGGATCATACAGGGCTGTCTAGGGAACGCAGAGAGAGAAAAAGTGTCCTGAATCCAGCGGTAGAATTCTAGATGATTTTGCTTTCAAACTTTCTTTACTGGTGTCCGATTGCCTTTTGGATAAGGAGAACACACAGCTCGCCCAGGGGCCCCAGTGATGCTGACGACAATCCTTTTCACCCATCGAGGGAGGACGAACCCGCTTGCTTTGCGACTTGCAGTGATATTCGTTCGCTTGGCTATTTGTTTATCATTGGCTTGTTTATTTTTCTTTTGTTTGCCATGATTCCTTCAAAATATCTAGAGAAGGAAACCACTATACATAAAGAAACTTGAATTTTTGAATGCCCGCTTCCCATCTGAAATGTCACTTGCACGTTAAGTCTCTGTCCCTGAGTTGCTGTGGCAACCTCGGCAGCACTCTTTGCCCGGGGTGACAAAGGGGCCCTTTGTTAGCCGGGAGGCCAGGTCTGGGTGCAGGGACATCCTATTCAGCCCTTCGTAACAAAGGAGCACACGTCCCCCTCTCTGAGCAGGGCAGCCGCCGGCCCGATTATGCCTGCACTGTTGACAACCTTCCATGGGGAGACCAGGAAAAGAAATCCCCTATTATTGGCATCTTTGAGCCAAAGTTGTTTTTTTCCCCCTTTTTCTCTCTGTGCTGCTNCCTCCATGCGGTGATTCAAGGATCCATGCCTCCTCTCTCTCAGGCTCCATCATACCCCAAGGGCTTTGGAGCCTTTTGCATTGAGCAGGCAGATAAAAGGTCAGGAGAAGGGAGAAGTTCCAGCTACTTCATACAAACCCCAACCAGGAAGTAACCCATCACTTCCGCTCCCCTTCTCTGAATGAGAACTAGTCCACAGCTCACCCTGGATGCAAGGCAGGCTGGGAAATGTAGTTAGCGCCTGGAAAGACACCTTTTCAGAACAATGGAAGGGGCACCCCTGGTGTTTGGTTCACGGACACAGGAGGTGACAGGAATGTGAAGAAAGTGGGTACAGAGGTGTGGTCATGGCCAAGGACAAGAGCAGCCACCAAGTGAGCCTTGGATTGAGCTCTCAGCCTTGCTTGAGATTCTAACTGGACCGTACAGGTGAGTTTTGTGGAGGTGGGGATGGACGCTCTCAGGCTGGATCCTCATGGAGTCGTGAAATAGAACTCACCAGCTCATGACCCCTTTTAGACTGATGAGGAAACAGGGCCTCAGAGAAGACCTTCGCCAAAGTCAGAAGTCAGAACTAGAACCCAGGGCATCTGTTTCCCAGTCTTGTGCTGACCCACCGAGTTCCCGACCTCTAAATCAATCCCCCAGAACATGACTGAGATTTTTGTGTCATTTCAGAAAATCAGCCCAGCGCATCACTCTCTGCTGCTTGGAGAGAGCAGCCTGTAGCCATCAAGACTGAGTATTTGCTTTTACTGACAGCTGGGAGGAGGAGCCTTTATTGTCAGCCTCTGTGGGCAGGGCTTGGCCAGGCTCTCCCTGCTGGGTCAGGAATTCTTCCATTATTGCTCAGCAACTCGGTTACAAAATATAGGATCTTTGAACTTGTTTTTAAACACTATCAACTGAGCTCTGTGTTCGTTAATATCCCTTTGTCCTGAAAGTGGACCCCGACACAAACATCTTTTCCATCAAAAACTCAAAGAGACCCTTTTTTCCATCAAAAATTCAAAATGACAGAGGATTAGATAGCAGTATTTATGATAAAATCCCCGACCCTCTTTTTTTATTTTTTTGGCCTAGCATCAAAAATCAAATGCCAAAAAGGCAACCCATCTCAGCTGCTTTGAAACTGGCTGTGTCAGTTCAAAGATTGTTTCACTGTGGACACTGTGTGACCCTGTGTTTGCGCCTCCATGAAATTAATAAGCAATGGAGATTCATGAGCCCTTTATCTCAGTGTCTCCCCCAGACCTGGCACACAGCAGGTTTAAGAAATAGGATGGAAACCCTAACCCTGGTTTTTCTCTGATCCCCGCTCCTCAAGAAGGCAGCGACTTAGAGTTGCTGAAAAATCTGTTATTCGTGGTTTTCCATCTTAAACCTGTGTTCTCACGTTGCCTTAAAATGTGTCAACAAAGGCATGGGGAGTATTACCAGCAAGCAGCACGGTGTGGATCAGAGCAAATGATCAATAAGTCATCTTTGAATGAATAAAGCAATTAAGTAATTAAGTCCCAAGACAGGCTTTCATACATCACATCATTTCCTGAAAACAAGGACATGAGGGTACCTCCTCTTTAGCAAAGGGAACTCACTGCAAACTGGAGGACTGGGGCATGCAAAAATGACATTTCTGGGGCCTATGACACTCCCCTCTGACCTCAGATCCTACGCATCCCCGCATCTTCTCTTCCAATCCCCTTCCTGATGTTGCTCACAACCTCCACGTGTCCCCCCATCTACCCTNAAAAACGACATTTCTGGGGCCTATGACACTCCCCTCTGACCTCAGATCCTACGCATCCCCACATCTTCTCTTCCACTCCCCTTCCTGATGTTGCTCACAACCTCCACGTGTCCCCCCATCTACCCTCAGGCTGCACACCCTTACCCCCTCCCCACCAGTTCTAGCTGCTCGCCCTCCAGGGTGGATGCCCAGGATGGCCTCAAGTTCCCTGGGATCAGCCTCAAGGAAAGAGGACTTGGATGACTCCTCCTGGTCCCCATGACCACCCCTTTGGTAGGGAGGGAACAGGAGGATCCAGGGGGGCCTCTGGGTGGAGGCGTGGGGTTCTTTCAGCTCCTGGTACTTAGCAACCTCCCCATGGCCCAGCCTGCCCACCTTGGAAGATGAGGTGAAACCTACTGGAAGAAGGGCCAATGGAGTCTAAGGCAGTCAACCTAAGCATTTGTTTAACCCTCAACTTTAACCTCAAAATTAATGCTATTAACCCCTTCTCTCGTAGATGTTTTAAAGTTTTTCTTCCACATTAGTGTTTATCTTTTAGCTTCAAGCCTTCTTTTGCTGTATAGAAATGTCCTCTAAAAAACAACGACAAACTAAAAGAGAAATCTGTTTTCTTGCAATTAAATCTGTCAGTCTTTTCCTTTAGTTTTTCTAAAAGATCACTAAAATGTTCTCTTGAATTTTGTTATGCTGTATGGATTTAAGGATTGCCTTTTCATCTTTGATTTATCTCTGAAGTTTATTTTGGAGTAAGACCTGAGGATAGTTTTTAACTTAAATTTGTACCCCAAGGGCGAGCCAATTTAGATAGGATTTAATAAATAATTCATCATTTCTCCCCCAAATGTGAAATACTCACTTCATTATATGACAATAGCCATGGACCCTTGAGTCTCTATTTTCATTCTGGGGCCTCTTCAATTCATCACCCCATCTCTTTTACTGGCAACATGTTTTATGAATGGGTGAGTCCCACTAGTGCTTCCTTTTCAGGAAAGGCTCTATTTTTTCACACCTAATGGTCAAGATTCATAATAACTGTTAAATTCCCATCAGTTTGAGGGAGATGTTTTTATTGGGATTACCTTGAATTAATGACTAATCTAAGAGGACTTCCCTGCTGGTCCAGTGGTTAAGACTCAGCTTCCACTGCAGGGGCTGCAATCCAACCCCTGGTGGTGGACTAAGATCCTGCATGCCATGTGATGTGGCAAACATTTTTTTTTTAATTTTTTTAAATAAAGACTATTCTAAGAAGAATGTACATCCTTTCTCTACCAATACTTCCTATTCAGGATAGGAAGCCCTATTATGTACGTATTATTATATTGATTAAAGTCCTATTTTATATCCTTGAGTGGAGATTCATTATTTTCTCTTTGTCATTCTTTCATTATTCTCTCCGTATTAAACCATTTTCTGATCTTGTTTCCAGGAACCCTCCTTGATGCACTGCTCCACTTTGACTCCCAGGACATCACATGCCCCTTCTTGTCCTCCTACCTCCCAAATGGCTCCTTCATGGAATCTTTTGCTCACTCCTTCCCGGCTCCCAGACTTCTCAAATGGGCCCTGAAGCTCAGACTTGGAATTCTCAAGGATTCTCCTAAATAAGTGAGTAATTAAGTGATAGATATCTTTGTGCTGGGATTTCCCTGCTGATCCAGTGGTTAAGAATCTGCCTTCCAATTCAGGAACACAGGGTTTGATCCCTGGTCAGGGAGCTAAGATCCCACTTGCCGCGAGGCAGTGAAGCCTGGACGCTGCAACTACTGATACTCCATGTCTTAAAAAAATAAAATAAAAGCTTTTTACAAACGGGCTTCCCATGGTTTGAGTATTTTTCTCTTTATGATTCCTCTCCAGTGGGAAACACTGAGCAAAAGAGCCACGTAGGGTAGATTTCCTTATCATGTCAGTACTGACCATGGTTGCTTTACAGGGTTATTTTGGCTCAGAGCAGAGAGCTTTGAGATGCTGGGATAAGAAAGCTACCTTGTCTCTGAGTTAAGTTTCCACGTTCATCTATGAGAATAGTAATCTTGATTTGAATGCCAATGCAGGAGCTACATTTAGAAGGAAATTATGGTAGATTGCAAAAGTGGCCCCTCCTCTACATGCAGAAGAATGATTTCTAAACTCATCAGTCCTGGGTTCAAAAATCTATTCATACCCTGTTTATAGTGTGGCCTTGGGGAAAGTAACACCTTCTGAACCTCTGTCTCCTGGTTAGTAAAATGAAGGCAGTAATATGTAGTTGTTGTGGGCAATTCATTCATTCATTCGACAAACATGTACAGAGTGCCTGTCATGTACTTGGTGCTGCTTTTAACACTGGGAACCCAGCATGTTTGATAAAACAGACAAACACTCATACCTTCTTGGGACTTACATTCTAGGAAAGAACAGACAATAACAAAATAAAATAATCAGAGCTAGTATAAATGCTAAAAAGAAAAACAGAAAACCAGGAAATGAGATGGAGTGAGGGGCTTGCATCTGAGGCAGAAAGGACTCTTGTTAAGGTGACATTTGACTGGAGCAAGTCAAGGGTGAAAGAAGCAAGATCGTTTAGGTGCTAGAGTGATTACTGAGGAGAGAGGTAATGGTGGCTTAGGATGGGCAGCCATGAAGATGGTAAAGATACCCTACCCTGAGTGTGTGTGTGTGTGTGTGTGCAGGTATTCAGTCATTCAGTCATGTCCAACTCTGCAATCTCATGGACTGTAGCCTGCCAGGCTCCTCTGTCCATGGGATTTTTCAGGCAAGAATATAGGAGTGGATTGTCATTTCATCCTCCAGGGGATCTTCCTGATCCAGGGATCAAACCTGTATCTCCTGTGTCTTCTGCATTGCAGGTAGATTCTATACCGCCNCAGGCTCCTCTGTCCATGGGATTTTTCAGGCAAGAATATAGGAGTGGATTGTCATTTCATCCTCCAGGGGATCTTCCTGATCCAGGGATCAAACCTGTATCTCCTGTGTCTTCTGCATTGCAGGTAGATTCTATACCGCCGAGCCTTGGGGAGGTGGAGTAGGAGGAGAAGGAGATGTGGTAAGGACTAGAAGGTTCCGCCTGCGAAAGTATAAGAATTAAGTTACTGTTGAGATTGAGAGTGGAACAGGCATGGGGGACATCAGGAGCTGTTGGAACAAATCCACTGGAGAAGTCTGGTCACTTTCAGATGCAGAGAGAGGCAGGTAGGTGGATGCATGAGTCTGGAGCTCATGGAAGTAGCCCAGGCTAGTAGTACAAATCCAAGCTTAAATAGGAGAATCAGCTAAAGAGTTCGGACCCCTGTGAATCTTAGAAAGAAGACAGACAGGTCCATGCCAGGCTGACTCCCTGCTAACTTGAACATATCAATGTGCACAATTTAAACTGATGCCTCTGTAAAATCACCCACTTTTTACACGCCACAGTCCTTTAGAGTCTCTCATGAATGGGCATGAGCAGTGTCATCAGGAGGCCCTTCAGAGCTCTCCTCAAAGGCTCATTCCCGAGTTAATCATGCCCTTGCCAGGATTCCAGCTCAACTGGTCAGCTCTTCATTCTATAAAAGCTCCCCACGTGGTTTTTGTGGACACCCAAGTACCATCCATTGGTCAGAACCTTGGGTGCTAAACTCATAATGCCAAGAATATTGTAAAAGTTNACTGATCTCCTTTAGAATGGACAGACCATATTAAAAACAAAGACTCTGGTTTGAAAAAAGATATGGACTAGGAAACAGAAGAAAAAAAAAAAAAGGCCACAAATGTATCACAATCCCAAAGGGACTGAAAATAAGATAATAACAAAGTAAGATTAGAAGAATTGCAGAGCCAAGGTAAGAAATTATGGATCCGAATAATACCACGATGCTGCTATTAAACGGATATGAAACCATGAGGACAGAACTGACACAGCAGAAAAATAACTTGGGAATGTTAAAGATAGTCTACAGAAAAAAAAAAAAAGAAAGAAAGAAAACCATACAAAATGCAAAAGAAACAGAGTTAGGAACAATTTAGAGAAGATAATTGTTATGGATGACAGACAATGGAGGTTAACATAAAGATGAGTAGCCTTAAAGGAGAGGACAAAACAAATACATCATAAGAATAACCCATCATATAAAAAGGGTAAAGTGAATACGAAGATTGAAAGTATATATGAAAATCTAGACATTCAAGATGTTCAACTTAAAGAAGTTAAGAGGTAATTATATAAACACGCACCCAGGAATACCAAATTATTAGCAAGAAGAAGAATATCAGACTCCCTTCAATTTCTCCACACTGACATTTGATGTCCAAAGACCAAAGTAATATCTGCCAAGTTTTGAGGAACACAAGTGTGACTTAAGAATGCTATAATGAATGAATAATGAATACTTTATCCACACTTACCCAAGGACTGTAAGATCCATCAACATTTCTCTTTAAACAGTTTTGGTAATAAAGCCCAGACAGCCATGCCATGCGTGCATACTCAGTCGTGTCCGACTCTTTGTGACACTATGGACTGAAGCCCACCAGGCTCCTCTGTCCATTGAATTTTCCAGGTAAGAATACTGGAGTGGGTTGCCATTTCCTCCTTTAGGGGATTTTCCCAACCCAGAGATCAAACCCATGGCTCCTGTGTCTTCTGCACTGGCAGGTAGATTCTTTACCACTGAACCCTCTCAGATCATAACTAAATTGGGTTGGGGAGGAAATATCAATCCTTCAGAGAAAGTGGGAGGCCAGGAGAAGGACTGAACAGAAGTTGAAAGTAAAATGATTTTCTAGTATGTGCCAGGCAAATGCAAGCTAAAAGAAACCATAATCAAGTCAACTTTTAAAGTTCTCACCACATACAAAAAATTGTAACTATGTGAAGTGATGACTGTGTTAACTAACCTTATTGTAGTACTAATATTACAATATACACATATATCAAATGATTACATTATATACCTTAAACTTGAAAAAAAGAAACTACATGTTAGTTTACCATGTTATGAATATCAGAAAAGGTTGAATTGAAAACAAAAATTACTGAATGAAAAGAAAAGCATTGCCCATAACTATAAAGGATAGAAAACATTAGAATAACTGTCAGACATTTTCTGTTCCAGATAAAGTAGCATCAAAATGTATGAAGCAAAAATTATAGATATAAATACAATGTGAAATCAATAGAAATACAAGAGAAGGGAACTCCCCCTCTTTTGACTTTTGATAGTTAAGTTGAACAAGTAAGGATATAAATGATCTTAATAATATGATTAATAAAATTGATTATGGACTTCCCTGGTATCCCAGTGGTTAAGAATCTACCTGCCAATGCTTGGGTTCAGTCCCCGGTCTGGGAAGATTCCACAATACCACGAAGCAACTAAGCCGACCAGCCGCAGCTACCGAGCCCACGTGCTGCAAACGCTGAAGCCCGTGAGCGCAGAGCCTGTGCTCCACAACGAGAGGGCACCGCAGGGAGAAGCCTGCGCGCTCGAAGAGAGCAGCCGCCCGCTCACAGCCANGTTGGGGAGGAAATATCAATCCTTCAGAGAAAGTGGGAGGCCAGGAGAAGGACTGAACAGAAGTTGAAAGTAAAATGATTTTCTAGTATGTGCCAGGCAAATGCAAGCTAAAAGAAACCATAATCAAGTCAACTTTTAAAGTTCTCACCACATACAAAAAATTGTAACTATGTGAAGTGATGACTGTGTTAACTAACCTTATTGTAGTACTAATATTACAATATACACATATATCAAATGATTACATTATATACCTTAAACTTGAAAAAAAGAAACTACATGTTAGTTTACCATGTTATGAATATCGGAAAAGGTTGAATTGAAAACAAAAATTACTGAATGAAAAGAAAAGCATTGCCCATAACTATAAAGGATAGAAAACATTAGAATAACTGTCAGACATTTTCTGTTCCAGATAAAGTAGCATCAAAATATATGAAGCAAAAATTATAGATATAAATACAATGTGAAATCAATAGAAATACAAGAGTAGGGAACTCCCCCTCTTTTGACTTTTGATAGTTAAGTTGAACAAGTAAGGATATAAATGATCTTAATAATATGATTAATAAAATTGATTATGGACTTCCCTGGTAGCCCAGTGGTTAAGAATCTACCTGCCAATGCTTGGGTTCAGTCCCTGGTCTGGGAAGATTCCACAATACCACGAAGCAACTGAGTCGACCAGCCGCAGCTACAGGGCCCACGTGCTGCAAACGCTGAAGCCCGTGAGCGCAGAGCCTGTGCTCCACAACGAGAGGGCACCGCAGGGAGAAGCCTGCGCGCTGGAAGAGAGCAGCCGCCCGCTCACAGCCACCGGAGAGAGCCCGTCCAAAGCGGCGCAGGGCCAGTGCAGCCAAAAACGGAATAAGCACACTAAACTAAGAACTTTAAAAAATCTTTTTAAAAATTGATCAAATATGAGTATATACGGTATATTTACACTCTACATGGGGTGCAGAGAATATCACTCTCTTTGGGTGCCAGTGTGATTATTTGTAAAAGTTTGCCATATGCTAAGTCACAAAGAAAACCTAAAAATTCTAAAAGTAGATATATCACGGGTCACCAACACTGACCTTGATGCAATAAAAATGTATAGTAATAGTAAAGGCAAAAGAAAACAGAAATTGAGACACTTTTTATCCTCAACCACTCTTGCCTCAAAGAAGAAATCAATACAAACAGCTCAAGCCATAATGAGAATAAAATTCATAGGCTTAAACAGGTACATTTCAAACAAATGTTAACTGGTACACTCTCAGATTTCAACAGTCAATGGCCACAAAGTAATTTTAAGACCCAAATTATTATGACTCTCAGCCTTCCATCCCACTAACCAGAGTCCATCATTCTGCCACATTCCCCATGAAAGCATTCCTGGGAACCCCAAAACCTGTGCCCCACGAGTTCCTCTTGGCCATCACTCTCTCTCGCTCTCTCCCCGCCCCCATCTCTTTGGTTAGCAACCACAGACATTTGTATGTAGTGACAGGATAATTCAGTACCTCGATTATAGTGGTGACTGCACATATCCATACATGTATTAAAATCTATAGAACTGTACATCCCCTCAAAAAAGTCAATTTTAGGATAACTTTAAAAATATAATTAAGGAGAAAGGGTAGGACCACTAGGATTTAGAAAGAAGAAATTTTCTGAATATTTTAAGAAGGCAGGCATATCAATTACACTAAAAGCTGAAAAGTGACAGAAAGTGAAAGTGAGGTCGCTCAGTCATGTCCGACTCTTTGCGACCCTGTGGACTGTAACCCAACAGGCTCCTCAGTCCATGGGATTCTCCAGGCAAGAATACTGGAGTGGGTTGCCATTTCCCACTCCAGGGGATCTTCCTGACCCAGGTATCGAACCCAGGTCTCCCACATTGCAGGCAGACGCTTTAACCTCTGAGCCACCAGGGAAGCCCAAAAGCTGAAAGCAAAACCAAAAAAAGCAAACAAAAGCTGAAAACAAAAGGAAAAAAGAAAACCAATTTCAAAACATTACATAAAATATTAACAAATCAATTACAGTTATATATTAAATAACTGCCATAATATGTCCAAGCAGCAGTTAGGCCTAAGACTACAAGGATGGTATAATATGAGGAAATTCATAAATATGATTTATCGTATTAATAGGTCAAAACAGAAAAATGACAAGATCATCTTCTTAGATGCCAAATAAAGGCATTTGATGAAATGAAATCTTTATTTCTAATAAAAAGTTTCATAACAGTATCAGCATATACCTCTATATTTAGATATTTACAGATAACTGTTGGATGAAGAAATACATGTCTACAATAACCATTTAACTCAAAGGTTTGGCAATAGCAGCATTTCTGATTATATATCAGAAATAAGATCAGGATATCCACAAGTAAATAAGAAAATAAATTAAGGTATAGCTTTTGAAAAGAAGTAAGCAAAATATTCATGTATTGTATTATTGCCTTTCTAGAAAACTTGAAAATCACTAATAAACTATCAGAAATAATACAATAATGCAATATAATACAAGAATAATAATATACTAACTTAGGAAAATAAATTAATATACATTATAATAGCTCAGGAAAACAACTCATTACAAAACTTTAAATAATAACAATAATAATAGCAATAGCAAGTATTTGTCAAGGATTTGCTGGGGACGTTGCCATCAAATAAGTACCATTTTTATTCTTATGTTAAAAATGAGGAAACTGAGGCTCAGAGAGGCAAAGTTACCTGCTCACAGTCTCATAGCTTGTAAATAACAGAGCTAGGATGGAAAATCAGGTAGTCACATTCCAAAGCCCAAGTGTTTATGTACATCAGGGACTGCTATTTCCTGTCAATATACTCACATATACAAGTAAAGACTAGTCAGAAAATACCACAGAATAAAAGACATACTTCTCAATAGTAACAAAAACAAGAAAATACTTAGGAATGAACATAGCTCGAAATGGGTAGAATCTTTAATGCAGAAGAAAATAAAACACATATAGGTACATAAAATATGAAAAAAGATTTGCATGAATAATAATAGATGCCTTTTTCTAAGTAGAACCTAACATTGAAAAATATAAATTCTTCCCTAAATCATATAAAATTTAACACAATCCAAATTAAAAACTCAAAAATACTCTTTGTGATCTTAACATGATAATTCTAAGTTTTGCCAAGAAAAATAAATGTACAGAGCTGTGAAAATCCTTTAAAAGAAAAACACAGTAAAGGGGAATTTTCCTTAGTTAGTTATATCACTCAGTTGTGTCTGACTCTTTGCAACCCCATGGACTATAGCCTACCAGGATCCTCTATCTTTGGGATTTTCCAGGCAAGAGTACTGGAGTGGGCTGCCATTTCCTTCTCCAGGGGATCCTCCCAACCCAGGAATCGAATCCAGGTTTCCCGTATTGTAGGCAGACACTTTACTGTCTGAGCCACCAAGGAAGTCCAAAGTTATTTTACCAAGTACTAAATATAAATACTTCTTATCTCCTGTCTACACTCTTATTTGGATTAACTCTTCTATGAATAGAATTTTCTTTACCAGGTAGTAAAATGTACTGTAAAACCA
>SJYW01011579.1:25030-79482 GCA_006410735.1 Raphicerus campestris | reverse complement strand
AAAAAAGATTTGCATGAATAATAATAGATGCCTTTTTCTAAGTAGAACCTAACATTGAAAAATATAAATTCTTCCCTAAATCATATAAAATTTAACACAATCCAAATTAAAAACTCAAAAATACTCTTTGTGATCTTAACATGATAATTCTAAGTTTTGCCAAGAAAAATAAATGTACAGAGCTGTGAAAATCCTTTAAAAGAAAAACACAGTAAAGGGGAATTTTCCTTAGTTAGTTATATCACTCAGTTGTGTCTGACTCTTTGCAACCCCATGGACTATAGCCTACCAGGATCCTCTATCTTTGGGATTTTCCAGGCAAGAGTACTGGAGTGGGCTGCCATTTCCTTCTCCAGGGGATCCTCCCAACCCAGGAATCGAATCCAGGTTTCCCGTATTGTAGGCAGACACTTTACTGTCTGAGCCACCAAGGAAGTCCAAAGTTATTTTACCAAGTACTAAATATAAATACTTCTTATCTCCTGTCTACACTCTTATTTGGATTAACTCTTCTATGAATAGAATTTTCTTTACCAGGTAGTAAAATGTACTGTAAAACCATAGTAATCAAAAATGAGATAGTTGCTTAAGGTGATAGACAAATCAGTGAAACAGAATGGAGAATCCAATTTCGAGCCAAAAATATATTGAAGTTTAATTTATAATAATGGCAGTGTTTGAAGTGAGTGAGAAGATTATGGCTTATACAATAAATAGGTGGTGGGATAATTGGATGGCCCTTTCTGGAGTAAAAACTCAGCCACCCTCTTAATGCCAAAATATATTCCAGAGCTCAATGGTTTACATATTTTAAAATAATTTAAATGCTAGAAAAATACACCAAAATTGAGGAATAGGACACCCTGCTGCTGCTGCTGCTGCTGCTAAGTCGCTTCAGTCGTGTCCGACTCTGTGCGACCCCACAGATGGCAGCCCATTGGGCTCCCCCATCCCTGGGATTCTCCAGGCAAGAACACTGGAGTGGGTTGCCATTTCCTTCTCTAATGCATGAAAGTGAAAAGTGAAAGTGAAGTCGCTCAGTCGCGTCTGACTCAGCGGCCCCATGGACTGCAACCTACCAGGCTCCTCCGTCCACGGGAGTTTCCAGGCAAGAGTACTGGAGTGGGATGCCATTGCCTTCTCCGATAGGACACCCTAAAAAAGGTTAATTTTATCATATAACATTTTAAAATGGTAATGAGCACCATAAACAAAATCAAAGGACAAACTGTAATATATATACTGAAGAGTGAAGGTCTCTACTGTACAAAGAAGTCTTTCACATCAATAAGAAAATAGCTGAACTTTGTAGAAAATGAGCAAAATAAATGAGTAAGCCTTTCAAGTAAGAAATAACATAAGAAGATACTCACCCTCACGGATGATTAAAGAATGCAAATTACAATATTGACAGCTCTTTGAAACTCTACAATTGGCAAAATTTAGTAATTGAAAATACCGAGGGGGGTGCGGTAAAAGCACGGAGGCACTGGTCAGTGGCCAAGGGCATGGCGGGGAGAGTGGTCACGCTGAGGTCCTGGGGCCTGTGGNCACCCTCACTGATGATTAAAGAATGCAAATTACAATATTGACAGCTCTTTGAAACTCTACAATTGGCAAATTTTAGTAATTGAAAATACCGAGGGGGGTGCGGTAAAAGCACGGAGGCACTGGTCAATGGCCAAGGGCATGGCGGGGAGAGTGGTCACGCTGAGGTCCTGGGGCCTGTGGGCCTGATGGCCGAGGAAGCTGAGTGGTAAGGGAGGCTTGCAGGGCAGCCTGGAGACATGAGCTGACACTCAGAGCAGCCGAAGCTGCAGGATGACAACGGGGATGCTGAGCTGGTGGGCAAAGAAGACAGAAGGCAAGGTTGGGAGGAAGGTGACATTAAGAAAATAAGCAAATCAATTTAAGAAATAAAGAAAAATGTTGAGGATAACAGGAGCCAAGATTTTCATTGCCT
Organism: Raphicerus campestris; assembly: GCA_006410735.1. Lineage (NCBI taxonomy): Eukaryota > Metazoa > Chordata > Mammalia > Artiodactyla > Bovidae > Raphicerus > Raphicerus campestris. The sequence goes on along the minus strand of SJYW01011579.1, from coordinate 77,519 downwards.
AAGAAGATATCTACAAACATAAAAGGGGAAGCCTGTAAAGAACCTTGAGATGTTCATTGGAATTAGACCCATTAAACTCATGGTTCTGTAATATACATAGCAGTACATTAGAAATAATTTATAAATGACTATATGGGTATATAGTTACACAAAGGTAAATGGATCCAAAGATAGATGATACATACATACACAGATAGGTAGAGATAGGTCAGTTCAGTTCAGTTGCTCAGTCCTGTCCGACTCCTTGTGACCCCATGGACTGCAGCATGCCGGGCTTCCCTGGTCATCACCAACTCCAAGATAACCAAGCGATGTGTAGACAGAAGTAATGACATCCTTGTAGCAACAAGCACACTGAGCGCCCATACCTTGGTTTTTACCATCCTCCACTGAAATGAATCAAAACTAATCAAATAAATGGCTGATTCCAAGGCTGAGGCCAGGAAAATGCAAGGGGAGAAGATGAACCTAGAAATTCTCCTTGTGCCAAGAAGTAAGGAAATGATCAGTGAAACACGGAGGCATGTCAAAAAGGCCACAGGGGACACTTTGTCCTTGAAGGGGCTCCTGTTGGACAAGTTGAGCATGAAAATAAACAATGATAGAAATTGATTATAAAATAAGAATCCATGAACTCTTGGTGATACAAGTAAACAGGAGAAAGGGAAAAATTTTTCCTTATGATAGAAAGCCAACGAATCCATGTAGAAGGAATGATGGGAATAGAAAATCTCCATTTGCCAACAGGCACAGAGGTGGTTGATCCATCAGGAGTAATCCATGGAGATTTGACAAGGAACAGGATATTGACATAATCTCACAGAGAGCCTACCCACAACATATCGATCCATTACAAAAGGGGATGGTGAGTTTAGGTAGAGAAAGCTGGCAAGCGCCAAGGTGACGGGGAGACCAAGTTTAACATCTCCTGGGCGGCATGAAGCACTGCCATGTGCCCTTGATATGGAGCATTGATTTTTTTTTTTTTTGCCATACCACTCAGCTTGTGGGATCTTAGTTACCCAATTCGGGATCAAACCCACGTCCCCTGCTTTGGAAGCATGGAACCTTAACCACTGGACCACCAGGGGAGTCCCATGGTGCATTGATTGAGCACAGCATAATTTCTGTGGTTTTGCCCAGGAAGCATGACCTGAATATTGAATGAAGGGAATGAGGCAGATTTGGACTGAGGNGGGCATTGATTTTTTTTTTTTTTTTTTTTTGGCCTTACCACTCAGCTTGTGGGATCTTAGTTACCCAATTCGGGATCAAACCCATGTCCCCTGCTTTGGAAGCATGGAATCTTAACCACTGGACCACAGGGGAGTCCCATGGTGCATTGATTGAGCACAGCATAATTTCTGTGGTTTTGCCCAGGAAACATGACCTGAATATGGAATGAAGGGAATGAGGCAGATTTGGACTGAGTGTCCTCCTATAGAATGTGAGACTCATACCCTTTAGCACTGTTGAGAACTCAAAAGACAGGGGGAAATGGAGGGACTGCTCTAGGCTGGAGGAAACTGAAGGTGCCTAAGACATAAATGCGACACATGTTCTTAGAGAACATCCTGGACAAGAAGAGAAAAGGCACAGAGTCGGCACAGTTGGTTCTGTGGATTGGATGGTGGTGCCTGTAGCCATGTTGCTGATTTACAGGGTTGCATGGAGGGTGTGTAGCAGAATGAACTTGGTTTGGGGAAATGCGCAAGTGTTTAGAGATGAGGAATGTCATGTCTGCTGCTTGCCCTCCGAGGATTCAGAAAAAGAATCATGGAGAAAGAGACCACAGATGTGATAAAAATGTTACTCTGAGAATCTGGGTAAGGGGCTCTGTGGGAGCTCTTTGGAGTTCTCCAGCAACTTTTCTATTAGCTTGAAAATTCAAAGTATATTACTTTTTAAAATACTCAGTGAGGGAACAGAAAAACAGATTCTCTGGTGATAGGATTGTAAGTTGGTACAACCTAAAGAAAGGGAAATTTGGCAATACCTATCAAAATAAACCTTTCTCTGAGTCTAAAAAAATGCATAAAGAAGTAAGCAAAAATATATATGTTACAAGGATATTGCAGAATAGATATAAGCTTTTAAAAGTTGGAAGCAGCCCAAGTTCAAGTACCCACTAGTGGTTATTGAAAGTTAATCACATCCATACAATGTAATTCTCAGCTACCCTGTAACAATGAAAGATTCATCAAAGGACAAACACCAAAAGGTGTTTAGGACATAGTTTTGAAAAAAGTTCCCTTAGTCATTCACTTGGTTATTAGCTCAGCAAATATTTGTTGAATCCTATTATGTACAATTTATTTGGCAAGGTTTTAGATTTATAAAGATTGATAAAGCATAGAAAAGCTACCCACTCCGGTATTCCTGGGCTTCCTTGTGGTTCAGTTGGTAAAGAATCCACCTGCAATGCAGGAAACCTCAGCTTGATCCCTGGGTTGGGAAGATCCCCTGGAAAGGGAAAGGTTACCCCCTCCAGTATTCTGGCCTGGAGAATTCCATGGACTATATGGTCCATGAGGTCAAAAAGAGTTGAACACGACTGAATGACTTTCACTTTTACTAAAACATAGATATCTTCCCCCTCTAAACCCCAAATTCCAGTTGAGGAGACAGACATATAGGCAAATAACACTTGTGGTATCTTAGGTGAAAAGCGCAAGTTATAGAACAATTTTCATAGAACGCTGTTTGGTAAAAAAAGAATTAAATGAGTGGTAACATGAGGAAGCACACACGTGGTGACAAAAGGCGCATATGATGCATTCTGCCCCGTTATCAGTGGTTCTCTCTGGGGAACAGGTTACAATGGGGGAAATTTCACTTTCTGCAGTGTTGAGAAATTTTTACAATGAGCATGTAATGCTCGTATAACTGAAGGGGAAAAAAGCAATACAAATATCTATGACTAAGAACAGACAAACAACATAATGTTACCTGAACAAAAAACAAGAAAAACACTGGTCTTGTCTCTAAAATCGAGATGTAGCTTCGCCCCAGGAAAGATTGACCTAAATTATTATTAATTGCCGTTGTGGGCCTGAGTGCTTCGCCATGTCTGCAATTTCTAAAGTAAACAAACATCTTGTTCTCGAGATAATCTCGAAATGTTTATATTTGGTCTTCCTGAGAACAGACGGTTTGTGACTCCCAGGGGTTGAAGGGAGGAAGGGGCAGGCCCAACACAGTGCTCAGGTTTGCTTGTTGAGGAGGCTGATCCCAGGAGCCCCCATTTTAGCCAGGGGGGTACACTTGTCAGAAGCATCTCTCCACACTGAAAAATCATGGGGTCCAAGCTCTTCCCAGCTCACCTCTAACTCCATGAATGACAGGTGATCTTTATGGAGAGGGCTGGTTTGGATGTTAAAAAAAAAATCGTCTTTCTCATTACTCACCTCTTACTGAAATTCACCGTTTCCTTCCCTTGTGAAGACCAATGGCAAACCACAGTGCGCCAGTGCCTGTGTTTGTCACCAAGAGAAATCACAGATATTTTCATATCACATTGCTGTTGCTGCTGCTATCTTGAAAGATCACTTATGCTCATCATTGCTTCAAAATTATGGTACTAATTAGATCCGTCCCTAGCTCTTGGTATTAATAAAGAAACACATTTATTACTATATCAAAATGTCTTCTTTTAATATTTTGATAACTGCAGTTCAAAATAATTAGAATCCTTTGTAATATAATGCATCTTATGCATTCAAAAGATTTGCTCAGTGAAGAGATCCATGGCTCAGAAAGGAGAGGAATCTTTGCTCTCAAGGATTACAAGGGACTGAAAATCCCAGGAGACCTTCCAGATCACCCCCAAATCCTCTTGCTGTGGACTGAAGCTTATATCCCCCCAGATGCATATGTTGAGACCTAATCTCCAGTGTGATGGTGTTTGGAAGTGGGACCTTTGGGAGGTGATTAGCTTTGAATGAGGTCATGGGCTGGAGCCCCTAGGATGGGATTGGTGCCCTTATAAGGGGATGAAGAGCTCAAAGTTCTCAGCAGGGGTTGACTCTGCATGCCGGCGCCTCCAGAACTGTGAGAAGTAAATGTTTATTGTTTCAGCCACCCAGTTTAAATTTCCTGTTCCTGTGAAATTTAACTCTAATCAGGGGCAACAGACAATGAACAAATAAGTTAAATACATAGGCAGTGATAAGTATCATGGGGGGAAAACAGGGTAGGGCAAGGGAATCAGAAATGTGAAGGTGAAGAGGGGGTTGTGCTTTGAAATCTATCATCAAGGAAGTTCTTTGGGGGCAAAGACCTGAAGTCAATGAGAAAACAAGCCATGTAGATATCTGGGGTGAGGAAGAGTGTTTCACGCAAAGGGGACAGCATGTGCAAAGGCTCAGAAGTTTGAGAGAACATCTAACAGTTGAAAACTGCAGGGAGGGTGAGACAGCTGGAGCAAAAGTGATGGGGCCAAGTGGTGAGCAATAAGAGAGGAGAAGTACTCAGGGACCATGTCAGGAAAAGCGCTGTGCTTCAGGCTAATAAATGTGGACTCTGTGCTGAGGGATTCAGGAAGGAGTTACCCATCAGTCTGTGTGTGGAGGGCAAGGCTGCGGGGCAGGCAGAAGGCAGTCTGGTGCTGGGGCTGTTAAAATTGTTGGATGATGACGACGACTAAGTTAGGGGCGGAACTATCTGAGACCAGGCGGCTTGTATTCGCTTCCTGTCGCTGCTGTAACAAAATGCCACAAACTCGGTGGCGTAAAGCAGCAGACGTCCATTCTCACAGGTCTGGAGGCCAGACATCTGAAGCCAGGAGGTCAGCAAGGAGGCACTTCTTCTGGAGGTTCTAGGACGGAGTCTGATCCTTGCCTCTCCCAGCTCCGGGGGACTGCCCGCATTCCTAGACTTGCGCTGCAGCCTTCCGAGCTCGCCTCTGTGGTCACAGTGTCACCTCTGGGCCAGGTCTCCCTCTGCCTCTATTACAAAGACAGCCAGATAATCCAGTGTAGTCTTCCAGTCTCAAAATCCTTAATCACACACGCAAAGACCATTTCCCACTGTTAGGTAACAAAAGGTTCCAGGGATTAGGACCTGACATATCGGGGGCTGTCATTCAGCCTGCCACAAGGTGAAAGGTAAGTCACCCAGACATGGAGAATTACTGCAGCCAGGCGCCTCCCACAAGGCCGCGGACGACCCCCTTCGTTCCTAAGCCTGATTCACTAGACCCATCGCATCACGTTTCTCCTACTTGTCCTCGTACCTCAGCGGCCACTCCTGTCTGCTCTTCTGTGATCCTTCTCTTCTCCCCACAACCCCGAGGTAGGCCATGGCTTTATACCCCTTCATGCCAGCAACTCCAGCCTAGGCCTCCTTCCCCAACTCAAGCTCCACAAACCCAGCTCACTCTCAGCATCTTCACCTGAATGTCTAGGAGGCCTTTCAACCCCCAGATGTCCAACCTTCCACCCCTCAGATGTCCAAACTGGTCTCCTGGTCGTGCCCTCAACCCTGCTCTGCCCTCACCCCCACTCAAGTGTCAGCAATTCAGCACTCCAGGTGCTCATGCCGAAACGTGGGGGTCACCCCAGACTCCTCTTTTCCTCTCACATTCCACATTCAATTCATTAGGAAGTCTTGCTGGCTTAATCTTCCAAGATTCCCAGTTCCTCTTATCCACCTCTATTTTTTCCGCAGTACTTTCCATCTTCTAATACATTTCATTTGCTTCTTTTTTATGATTCTGGCTTAGTCTGCCTCCCTGAGATGGAATATAGAAAGTTTTGTCTATTTGGTTTGCTGGTTTCTCCTTTGAGCCTAGAATAGCGCCTGACACATAGTAGGTGGTCAATAAATGTTTGCTGAATGAATGAGAGAGTGACTCCCTGGCTGTGGGTTGGAGGGAAGGGCACGTTCAGATGACTCTGACCAGGCCTCATCCTGGAGCCACGTGACAGTTAAAGCAGACACTGGCGACAGAGGCTTTCAGCAACAGTTGAGTCCAAGTTGACGGGCCTCTGACCCACTTTCCTAGTTGACTCATTACCTCTTATTCAACCTTGAAGACACGGAGGTCTGCTGGCAGAGACGCCTTCACTGACGAGAGAGCCTGGGATCTGGATCAGCTACCCACTGGCAGGGGACTCTGGCCTCAGCAGCTAAAGGTAGAACCAGGAGATGCAGGGTGTTGGCTCTGCCCCACACCGCTCTGCTGTGGAAGGTGTCAAGGTCCCCCACTGACTGCACCGCAGCCCCAGCATAACCCCCATCCCCAGCTTCCTTGGGAAGGTGATGCCTGCACACAGACCAGGCTGGACGTGCCCAGCACAGCCTCTTACCTAACCTACTGGCCCAAGATCACTGCTGGGGGAGCATCAGTTAGAAGCTGGGCTCACTGGTGGGAGGGCAGGATCAGGTCTGCCCCTTCTTTTATGCCCCTCCACACTGGGTGGCTGGAGCATAAGGCATGCAAAGGCTGAGATGAGTGTACACAATGGATACCCTCCCTCCATCTCTGTCAGTTTCACCCCATCAGAGCCCGTGTCAGCTGGTCCCACTCATTCTCCCCAAGGCCGCTAGAGGGGGCTATTCAAATCACACCTACAAATCAGATTTGGATACTCCCCAGTTTAAAGCCTTTTGTGGGCACCCCCTCAGGATAAAGACCAGAAGCCCTAGGAAAGGCTCCCAGGGTCCACTTGCTCTGGCCCCAGCCAGTCTCTCAAGCCCTTCCTCTCACCACGCTCCCCCTCGATCACTCTTCTCCAGCTGCTCCAGCTTTGTTCAGCTCCCCAGCACACCCCACTCCTTCCCGACACAGGGCTTTTTGGAACATCGGACTTTTTGTTCCTTCGGCCTGGGATGCTTGTCCCCGTCGTTGCCTAGCTACCACTGACTCATCTTTCATAGCTCAGCTCAAAGTCATTTCCTCTGGGAAGCCTGCTTTGACTATATAACAATATGATGATAAATGAGGATGATGATTTTTTTAATGTAGCCTTTTAGCTCTTACCGTGTATTCAGAACATTCTAAGGACATTGCAAGTCTTATTCATGTAAACCTCCCAACAAACCGATGAGGCAGGCACCTTAATCATCTTCATGTTCCAGGTGGAAACTGAAGCACAGAAAGGTTCATCAGTTTGCTCACAGTTACACAGGAGTTCAGCTCAAGGGTCCTCCCTCTCTGGACCAAATCCTCTATTCTACACATTCAGCGCCACTTTCCTCTCCTTCAGAGCATTAATCATCACTCCCACAGCTAACCTTTATTGGGTGTTTAGTATTGGGTTAGCCAAAAAGTTCGTTCGGGTTTTTCTGTAAGATGGTGCAGAAAAATTCGAATGAACATGCACTATTCCAGGCATCTTGTGAGCATTACCACTGCTCTCATTTAACATTTGTTTGTAGGATCCTGGCTGTATGACAGTTCAAGTTGCTCACATTCTTACTCATACTCTGTTTCATTTATACCCACAACAGAATATTGGTTAAGGACAGGAAGCCTGGGACTCNTGAGATAGTTGCTTAAGGTGATAGACAAATCAGTGAAACAGAATGGAGAATCCAATTTCGAGCCAAAAATATATTGAAGTTTAATTTATAATAATGGCAGTGTTTGAAGTGAGTGAGAAGATTATGGCTTATACAATAAATAGGTGGTGGGATAATTGGATGGCCCTTTCTGGAGTAAAAACTCAGCCACCCTCTTAATGCCAAAATATATTCCAGAGCTCAATGGTTTACATATTTTAAAATAATTTAAATGCTAGAAAAATACACCAAAATTGAGGAATAGGACACCCTGCTGCTGCTACTGCTGCTGCTAAGTCGCTTCAGTCGTGTCCGACTCTGTGCGACCCCACAGATGGCAGCCCATTGGGCTCCCCCATCCCTGGGATTCTCCAGGCAAGAACACTGGAGTGGGTTGCCATTTCCTTCTCTAATGCATGAAAGTGAAAAGTGAAAGTGAAGTCGCTCAGTCGCGTCTGACTCAGCGGCCCCATGGACTGCAACCTACCAGGCTCCTCCGTCCACGGGAGTTTCCAGGCAAGAGTACTGGAGTGGGATGCCATTGCCTTCTCCGATAGGACACCCTAAAAAAGGTTAATTTTATCATATAACATTTTAAAATGGTAATGAGCACCATAAACAAAATCAAAGGACAAACTGTAATATATATACTGAAGAGTGAAGGTCTCTACTGTACAAAGAAGTCTTTCACATCAATAAGAAAATAGCTGAACTTTGTAGAAAATGAGCAAAATAAATGAGTAAGCCTTTCAAGTAAGAAATAACATAAGAAGATACTCACCCTCACGGATGATTAAAGAATGCAAATTACAATATTGACAGCTCTTTGAAACTCTACAATTGGCAAATTTTAGTAATTGAAAATACCGAGGGGGGTGCGGTAAAAGCACGGAGGCACTGGTCAGTGGCCAAGGGCATGGCGGGGAGAGTGGTCACGCTGAGGTCCTGGGGCCTGTGGGCCTGATGGCCGAGGAAGCTGAGTGGTAAGGGAGGCTTGCAGGGCAGCCTGGAGACATGAGCTGACACTCAGAGCAGCCGAAGCTGCAGGATGACAACGGGGATGCTGAGCTGGTGGGCAAAGAAGACAGAAGGCAAGGTTGGGAGGAAGGTGACATTAAGAAAATAAGCAAATCAATTTAAGAAATAAAGAAAAATGTTGAGGATAACAGGAGCCAAGATTTTCATTGCCTAAGAAGATATCTACAAACATAAAAGGGGAAGCCTGTAAAGAACCTTGAGATGTTCATTGGAATTAGACCCATTAAACTCATGGTTCTGTAATATACATAGCAGTACATTAGAAATAATTTATAAATGACTATATGGGTATATAGTTACACAAAGGTAAATGGATCCAAAGATAGATGATACATACATACACAGATAGGTAGAGATAGGTCAGTTCAGTTCAGTTGCTCAGTCCTGTCCGACTCCTTGTGACCCCATGGACTGCAGCATGCCGGGCTTCCCTGGTCATCACCAACTCCAAGATAACCAAGCGATGTGTAGACAGAAGTAATGACATCCTTGTAGCAACAAGCACACTGAGCGCCCATACCTTGGTTTTTACCATCCTCCACTGAAATGAATCAAAACTAATCAAATAAATGGCTGATTCCAAGGCTGAGGCCAGGAAAATGCAAGGGGAGAAGATGAACCTAGAAATTCTCCTTGTGCCAAGAAGTAAGGAAATGATCAGTGAAACACGGAGGCATGTCAAAAAGGCCACAGGGGACACTTTGTCCTTGAAGGGGCTCCTGTTGGACAAGTTGAGCATGAAAATAAACAATGATAGAAATTGATTATAAAATAAGAATCCATGAACTCTTGGTGATACAAGTAAACAGGAGAAAGGGAAAAGTTTTTCCTTAGAAAGCCAACGAATCCATGTAGACGGAATGATGGGGATAGAAAATCTCCATTTGCCAACAGGCACAGAGGTGGTTGATCCATCAGGAGTAATCCATGGAGATTTGACAAGGAACAGGATATTGACATAATCTCACAGAGAGCCTACCCACAACATATCGATCCATTACAAAAGGGGATGGTGAGTTTAGGTAGAGAAAGCTGGCAAGCGCCAAGGTGACGGGGAGACCAAGTTTAACATCTCCTGGGCGGCATGAAGCACTGCCATGTGCCCTTGATATGGAGCATTGATTTTTTTTTTTTTTGCCATACCACTCAGCTTGTGGGATCTTAGTTACCCAATTCGGGATCAAACCCACGTCCCCTGCTTTGGAAGCATGGAACCTTAACCACTGGACCACCAGGGGAGTCCCATGGTGCATTGATTGAGCACAGCATAATTTCTGTGGTTTTGCCCAGGAAGCATGACCTGAATATTGAATGAAGGGAATGAGGCAGATTTGGACTGAGGGTCCTCCTATAGAATGTGAGACTCATACCCTTTAGCACTGTTGAGAACTCAAAAGACAGGGGGAAATGGAGGGACTGCTCTAGGCTGGAGAAAACTGAAGGTGCCTAAGACATAAATGCGACACATGTTCTTAGAGAACATCCTGGACAAGAAGAGAAAAGGCACAGAGTCGGCACAGTTGGTTCTGTGGATTGGATGGTGGTGCCTGTAGCCATGTTGCTGATTTACAGCGTTGCATGGAGGGTGTGTAGCAGAATGAACTTGGTTTGGGGAAATGCGCAAGTGTTTAGAGATGAGGAATGTCATGTCTGCTGCTTGCCCTCCGAGGATTCAGAAAAAGAATCATGGAGAAAGAGACCACAGATGTGATAAAAATGTTACTCTGAGAATCTGGGTAAGGGGCTCTGTGGGAGCTCTTTGGAGTTCTCCAGCAACTTTTCTATTAGCTTGAAAATTCAAAGTATATTACTTTTTAAAATACTCAGTGAGGGAACAGAAAAACAGATTCTCTGGTGATAGGATTGTAAGTTGGTACAACCTAAAGAAAGGGAAATTTGGCAATACCTATCAAAATAAACCTTTCTCTGAGTCTAAAAAAATGCATAAAGAAGTAAGCAAAAATATATATGTTACAAGGATATTGCAGAATAGATATAAGCTTTTAAAAGTTGGAAGCAGCCCAAGTTCAAGTACCCACTAGTGGTTATTGAAAGTTAATCACATCCATACAATGTAATTCTCAGCTACCCTGTAACAATGAAAGATTCATCAAAGGACAAACACCAAAAGGTGTTTAGGACATAGTTTTGAAAAAAGTTCCCTTAGTCATTCACTTGGTTATTAGCTCAGCAAATATTTGTTGAATCCTATTATGTACAATTTATTTGGCAAGGTTTTAGATTTATAAAGATTGATAAAGCATAGAAAAGCTACCCACTCCGGTATTCCTGGGCTTCCTTGTGGTTCAGTTGGTAAAGAATCCACCTGCAATGCAGGAAACCTCAGCTTGATCCCTGGGTTGGGAAGATCCCCTGGAAAGGGAAAGGTTACCCCCTCCAGTATTCTGGCCTGGAGAATTCCATGGACTATATGGTCCATGAGGTCAAAAAGAGTTGAACACGACTGAATGACTTTCACTTTTACTAAAACATAGATATCTTCCCCCTCTAAACCCCAAATTCCAGTTGAGGAGACAGACATATAGGCAAATAACACTTGTGGTATCTTAGGTGAAAAGCGCAAGTTATAGAACAATTTTCATAGAACGCTGTTTGGTAAAAAAAGAATTAAATGAGTGGTAACATGAGGAAGCACACACGTGGTGACAAAAGGCGCATATGATGCATTCTGCCCCGTTATCAGTGGTTCTCTCTGGGGAACAGGTTACAATGGGGGAAATTTCACTTTCTGCAGTGTTGAGAAATTTTTACAATGAGCATGTAATGCTCGTATAACTGAAGGGGAAAAAAGCAATACAAATATCTATGACTAAGAACAGACAAACAACATAATGTTACCTGAACAAAAACCAAGAAAAACACTGGTCTTGTCTCTAAAATCGAGATGTAGCTTCGCCCCAGGAAAGATTGACCTAAATTATTATTAATTGCCGTTGTGGGCCTGAGTGCTTCGCCATGTCTGCAATTTCTAAAGTAAACAAACATCTTGTTCTCGAGATAATCTCGAAATGTTTATATTTGGTCTTCCTGAGAACAGACGGTTTGTGACTCCCAGGGGTTGAAGGGAGGAAGGGGCAGGCCCAACACAGTGCTCAGGTTTGCTTGTTGAGGAGGCTGATCCCAGGAGCCCCCATTTTAGCCAGGGGGGTACACTTGTCAGAAGCATCTCTCCACACTGAAAAATCATGGGGTCCAAGCTCTTCCCAGCTCACCTCTAACTCCATGAATGACAGGTGATCTTTATGGAGAGGGCTGGTTTGGATGTTAAAAAAAAAATCGTCTTTCTCATTACTCACCTCTTACTGAAATTCACCGTTTCCTTCCCTTGTGAAGACCAATGGCAAACCACAGTGCGCCAGTGCCTGTGTTTGTCACCAAGAGAAATCACAGATATTTTCATATCACATTGCTGTTGCTGCTGCTATCTTGAAAGATCACTTATGCTCATCATTGCTTCAAAATTATGGTACTAATTAGATCCGTCCCTAGCTCTTGGTATTAATAAAGAAACACATTTATTACTATATCAAAATGTCTTCTTTTAATATTTTGATAACTGCAGTTCAAAATAATTAGAATCCTTTGTAATATAATGCATCTTATGCATTCAAAAGATTTGCTCAGTGAAGAGATCCATGGCTCAGAAAGGAGAGGAATCTTTGCTCTCAAGGATTACAAGGGACTGAAAATCCCAGGAGACCTTCCAGATCACCCCCAAATCCTCTTGCTGTGGACTGAAGCTTATATCCCCCCAGATGCATATGTTGAGACCTAATCTCCAGTGTGATGGTGTTTGGAAGTGGGGCCTTTGGGAGGTGATTAGCTTTGAATGAGGTCATGGGCTGGAGCCCCTAGGATGGGATTGGTGCCCTTATAAGGGGATGAAGAGCTCAAAGTTCTCAGCAGGGGTTGACTCTGCATGCCGGCGCCTCCAGAACTGTGAGAAGTAAATGTTTATTGTTTCAGCCACCCAGTTTAAATTTCCTGTTCCTGTGAAATTTAACTCTAATCAGGGGCAACAGACAATGAACAAATAAGTTAAATACATAGGCAGTGATAAGTATCATGGGGGGAAAACAGGGTAGGGCAAGGGAATCAGAAATGTGAAGGTGAAGAGGGGGTTGTGCTTTGAAATCTATCATCAAGGAAGTTCTTTGGGGGCAAAGACCTGAAGTCAATGAGAAAACAAGCCATGTAGATATCTGGGGTGAGGAAGAGTGTTTCACGCAAAGGGGACAGCATGTGCAAAGGCTCAGAAGTTTGAGAGAACATCTAACAGTTGAAAACTGCAGGGAGGGTGAGACAGTTGGAGCAAAAGTGATGGGGCCAAGTGGTGAGCAATAAGAGAGGAGAAGTACTCAGGGACCATGTCAGGAAAAGCGCTGTGCTTCAGGCTAATAAATGTGGACTCTGTGCTGAGGGATTCAGGAAGGAGTTACCCATCAGTCTGTGTGTGGAGGGCAAGGCTGCGGGGCAGGCAGAAGGCAGTCTGGTGCTGGGGCTGTTAAAATTGTTGGATGATGACGACGACTAAGTTAGGGGCGGAACTATCTGAGACCAGGCGGCTTGTATTCGCTTCCTGTCGCTGCTGTAACAAAATGCCACAAACTCGGTGGCGTAAAGCAGCAGACGTCCATTCTCACAGGTCTGGAGGCCAGACATCTGAAGCCAGGAGGTCAGCAAGGAGGCACTTCTTCTGGAGGTTCTAGGACGGAGTCTGATCCTTGCCTCTCCCAGCTCCGGGGGACTGCCCGCATTCCTAGACTTGCGCTGCAGCCTTCCGAGCTCGCCTCTGTGGTCACAGTGTCACCTCTGGGCCAGGTCTCCCTCTGCCTCTATTACAAAGACAGCCAGATAATCCAGTGTAGTCTTCCAGTCTCAAAATCCTTAATCACACACGCAAAGACCATTTCCCACTGTTAGGTAACAAAAGGTTCCAGGGATTAGGACCTGACATATCGGGGGCTGTCATTCAGCCTGCCACGAAGGTGAAAGGTAAGTCACCCAGACATGGAGAATTACTGCAGCCAGGCGCCTCCCACAAGGCCGCGGACGACCCCCTTCGTTCCTAAGCCTGACTCACTAGACCCATCGCATCATGTTTCTCCTACTTGTCCTCGTACCTCAGCGGCCACTCCTGCCTGCTCTTCTGTGATCCTTCTCTTCTCCCCACAACCCCGAGGTAGGCCATGGCTTTATACCCCTTCATGCCAGCAACTCCAGCCTAGGCCTCCTTCCCCAACTCAAGCTCCACAAACCCAGCTCACTCTCAGCATCTTCACCTGAATGTCTAGGAGGCCTTTCAACCCCCAGATGTCCAACCTTCCACCCCTCAGATGTCCAAACTGGTCTCCTGGTCGTGCCCTCAACCCTGCTCTGCCCTCACCCCCACTCAAGTGTCAGCAATTCAGCACTCCAGGTGCTCATGCCGAAACGTGGGGGTCACCCCAGACTCCTCTTTTCCTCTCACATTCCACATCCAATTCATTAGGAAGTCTTGCTGGCTTAATCTTCCAAGATTCCCAGTTCCTCTTATCCACCTCTATTTTCTCCGCAGTACTTTCCATCGTCTACATTTCATTTGCTTCTTTTTTGTGTTTCTGGCTTAGTCTGCCTCCCTGAGATGGAATATAGAAAGTTTTGTCTATTTGGTTTGCTGGTTTCTCCTTTGAGCCTAGAATAGCGCCTGACACATAGTAGTAGGTGGTCAATAAATGTTTGCTGAATGAATGAGAGAGTGACTCCCTGGCTGTGGGGTGGAGGGAAGGGCACGTTCAGATGACTCTGACCAGGCCTCATCCTGGAGCCACGTGACAGTTAAAGCAGACACTGGCGACAGAGGCTTTCAGCAACAGTTGAGTCCAAGTTGACGGGCCTCTGACCCACTTTCCTAGTTGACTCATTACTTCTTATTCAACCTTGAAGACACGGAGGTCTGCTGGCAGAGATGCCTTCACTGACAAGAGAGCCTGGGATCTGGATCAGCTACCCACTGGCAGGGGACTCTGGCCTCAGCAGCTAAAGGTAGAACCAGGAGATGCAGGGTGTTGGCTCTGCCCCACACCGCTCTGCTGTGGAAGGTGTCAAGGTCCCCCACTGACTGCATCGCAGCCCCAGCATAACCCCCATCCCCAGCTTCCTTGGGAAGGTGATGCCTGCACACAGACCAGGCTGGACGTGCCCAGCACAGCCTCTTACCTAACCTACTGGCCCAAGATCACTGCTGGGGGAGCATTGGTTAGAAGCTGGGCTCACTGGTGGGAGGGCAGGATCAGGTCTGCCCCTTCTTTTATGCCCCTCCACACTGGGTGGCTGGAGCATAAGGCATGCAAAGGCTGAGATGAGTGTACACAATGGATTCCCTCCCTCCATCTCTGTCAGTTTCACCCCATCAGAGCCCGTGTCAGCTGGTCCCACTCATTCTCCCCAAGGCCGCTAGAGGGGGCTATTCAAATCACACCTACAAATCAGATTTGGATACTCCCCAGTTTAAAGCCTTTTGTGGGCACCCCCTCAGGATAAAGACCAGAAGCCCTAGGAAAGGCTCCCAGGGTCCACTTGCTCTGGCCCCAGCCAGTCTCTCAAGCCCTTCCTCTCACCACGCTCCCCCTCGATCACTCTTCTCCAGCTGCTCCAGCTTTGTTCAGCTCCCCAGCACACCCCACTCCTTCCCGACACAGGGCTTTTTGGAACATCGGACTTTTTGTTCCTTCGGCCTGGGATGCTTGTCCCCGTCGTTGCCTAGCTACCACTGACTCATCTTTCATAGCTCAGCTCAAAGTCATTTCCTCTGGGAAGCCTGCTTTGACTATATAACAATATGATGATAAATGAGGATGATGATTTTTTTTAAAGTAGCCTTTTAGCTCTTACCATGTATTCAGAACATTCTAAGGACATTGCAAGTCTTATTCATGTAAACCTCCCAACAAACCGATGAGGCAGGCACCTTAATCATCTTCATGTTCCAGGTGGAAACTGAAGCACAGAAAGGTTCATCAGTTTGCTCACAGTTACACAGGAGTTCAGCTCAAGGGTCCTCCCTCTCTGGACCAAATCCTCTATTCTACACATTCAGCGCCACTTTCCTCTCCTTCAGAGCATTAATCATCACTCCCACAGCTAACCTTTATTGGGTGTTTAGTATTGGGTTAGCCAAAAAGTTCGTTCGGGTTTTTCTGTAAGATGGTGCAGAAAAATTCGAATGAACATGCACTATTCCAGGCATCTTGTGAGCATTACCACTGCTCTCACTTAACATTTGTTTGTAGAATCCTGGCTGTATGACAGTTCAAGTTGCTCACATTCTTACTCATACTCTGTTTCATTTATACCCACAACAGAATATTGGTTAAGGACAGGAAGCCTGGGACTCTGAATTTGAGACACAAGTGAATGAGCATTGTTGCATTGATGATAAGTCAGTTATGTGCCTCGTGGTAACTCCCACTGGTTCCATCTGATCACACTCCTTATAAGGCACATCCATAGGCTCCAGGCTCCTCCAAAACCAACCACAAAGAGAGAAAATTCAGGGATGAGTACAACTGACTTGATTTTTCATTTATTGGAGTCAAAAAAGGAATCCACAATGTCTTCCTTGAGTAGGTCTCACCAACACCAGCCCAAAGCCATCTCTCCTATTTAGTCAATTTGAAACAAAAACCTCAAAATGAACTAGTAAGCCGGTGGCTTTCATTTTAGCCACAAAACGCAAAGCTCCCTAACATCAGGCTATGGAAGCCATTTCTCTCTGCGTCGATGATGAACACATGATTAAATGTCAGTCTACATTTTAATATGCATTTGTTCCCCCAAATCAAACATAGTACATCATTTAAAGATGTATTTGTGAGCAAACTGTGTAGTTTGTTACATAATTAATCCAAAAGAAATTAATTTTGTGTATATCTTTTTAAAGGAGCAAGATAAGAAATGTCTCTCTATATAACAACTGTATTAAATGTGAACTTTGTAATACGATCCTTAATAGTATGCTGATTTTAAAAATTAACTACTTTTTAACATCAGCTTCCCTGGTGGCTCAGATGATAAAGAATCCGCCTGCAATGCAGGAGACCTGAGTTCAATCCCTGGGTCAGGAAGATCCCCTAGAGAAGAGAGTGGCTATCCACTCCAGTATTCTTGCTTGGAGAATCCTGTGGACGGAGGAGCCTGGCGGACTACAGTCCACAGAGTTGCAAAGAGTCAGACATGACTGAAGCGGCTTAGCAAGCAAGCATTTAAAAATAAATGAAAGAGAGGGTTGGAGAGATTATTTTGGCCATGAATGGGGAATGTTGATAGCTACTCCCTCAAAGCTCCGTCACAAGGAAGGACCCTACAGAAGGGATGTGATGGTCACTTGGGCTAGAAGTGAGGATGCATGCCAGGTCTCCTGCCCCACCCCCCCCCCCCCCCCCNCACTTAAAATGGTTAAGGTGGTAAATTTCATGCTGTGTGTATTTTATCACCATTTAAAATAAATAAATAAATAAATAAAAGATGGCTTTACCCAGAGGCAGGGGTGTGGACTATCTGACCCAGTGTTTCCACAATCAAAAGAAAGCATGAGAGCCCACAGTCCCAGAGCCAGACGTGCCTTTTATTCACAAACAGCAATGAGAAGAGGGTTCATTAGATGCCTAATGATTGATTTTAAAATTCTTATTGAAAGGTCTGATAATCTATATTCAGAATCAGCTTGCCCTGCAATTAACTAAAAACCACTTATGACAGGAATTCATACATAATCGCTATCAGTGGAGTCAACTTGTAAGAATATTCCAAGCATTTAATTGACTTTTAAAAGAATAGCTACAGCAAGCTAATTAAATATCAAGTCAGGGAATGTGTTAATTGATATTTAATAAGGATGTCAATTGATGTCTAACTAGCCAATATGTCTCTTAAAATATGTCAATTAGATGCCTAAAGATCCTTTTCAAAGGGGATTAGGAACTGAATGCATTGAGGATATAATTGGTTAATTCTTTTTTAATTATAAATGCAACCCTCCCTACTGACTTTGCCTGGATCATAGAGTCATTTATAAGCCACTTTGCATGGTCTCTAGACTGTCTTTACATAAAAGATCCATAAAGCCAGAACTGGCTTTTGCTGGGCTCTTGTGCAACACTTGTATAAAAATGGGACACAGAGAGGGTGAGTGAACCCTACTGAAGTTCTCCATCAAGTCGAGCATGTGCCCTTCCTCCACTCAGCATGGCTGAGTTTAGACAGTGATGTCCAAAGGCCCCTGTACAGAGGCCATACATGCGGTGTGAACCCTACCTGACCATCCCACCCTGCCCTGCCCTGCCCTAAGACTCTCCTCCTACCTGATGCCACCATACCTGAAACCCACACAGCCCAAGACCTTTCCTTCCTGTCTGCTCCCTGGTCACAGTAAAAAATGTCATCAAGAAAGCCCTTGTAATTTGGAACTAACAGCAGAAGCTCTTGTACTTCTCAAATAATTCCACCAAATAGTATCAATGATAATACTAGCTTTATCCATCCTCCCATTCATCCATTATTCACTGCATGCCTACTGTGTGCCAGGAAGTCTACCAGGAGCTGGAGATCCAGGAGTGGGCCCTGCCTTTATGGAGCTCACAGTCCAGTACAAAAGAATTAATAAAAAAGATCCAAAGGTCACTAAGATATTTGTCATGTGATAGAAGTGCATGGTGGGCCTGACCTGCTCTGTGTGGTTGGAAAAGGTGTCCAGCAAAAGTGATGCTGGAGCTAAGACTGAAAGATGAATCAGTGGTAGCCAGCTGAGTGGGTGGGGAGAAAGTTAAAAGAATATTCCAGGCCCTGAGATGAGAAGATACATGGAGTGTCAGTTGGAGGTAAAGACCTGCAGGCCTCAAAGTCTCTAAGATCTGAATGCTGGTCCAGTTTCCCACTGCTATATAATAAACCTGCCTAGACAACTGCCATTTTATTATTTTTATGCTTTCTGTGCATCAGAAATTCAAATACGGAACCACAAGGATGGCTTGTCTCTGTTCTTCAGTGTCTGGGACCTCAGCTGGGAAGACATGAATGGATAAGGGTGATTAAGTGGCTGAAGTTGAGAGGATCTAGAACCATCTAGAAACTTCATCACTCATTGGCTCCTAGGCTGGAAAGACCAAAGGCTAGGCTGTTCTGTGACTGTCAACCAAAGCCCCGATATGTGGACTCTGCATGGCTTGGGCTTCCGCACAGCATGGTGGCCTCATGATGATCAAATCATCTTAAAATTGGTGCAGCCACTATGGAAAACAGTATGGAGATTCTTTAAAGATCTAAAACTAGAGTTGCCATATGATCCAGCAGTCCCACTTCTGGGTATATGTCTGCAGAAAACTAATTTGAAAAGATACACTCACCCCAGTGTTCACAGCAGCACTATTTACAATAGCCAAGACATGGAAACCACCTAAATGTCCATCAACAGATGAACGGATAAAGATGTGGTGCACATATACACAATGGAATACGACTCAGCCATAAAATAAAGAATGAAAGGTAAGAACTGAAGCCATGGCCATAGTGGATGATGTCACCTTGGACCAAGCCTTGAACCCCTCCAACTTGTAGAGGTCAAGTAGAGGAGGAAGAGTAAAGCGAACAGTGAAGGGACAGCCAGAAACACACGAGGAAAACCAGAGAAAGCAGGGGTTACAGAAGTCACAGCAGGGCAGTTTTCAAGATCAAGAGAGTGGTCAGTTTTGTCAGAGGCCACTGAGAGATCAAGAAAGATGAGGGTCCTTCTTAAGAAGGAGTATTAGAATTTGAACACGGATGGCCAAATGCCAAACTCTGAGTTCTTCCTCACTTCGATATTATAGGGCCTCACCAATTATGAGCATTGTACATCTCTACTCAAAATCTCAATGGGATTAGTTCCAAGTCCTGCAAAAGTGATTCTAAAGTTCATCTAGGAAGAGCAACCATGGCAGTGGGCCTGAGGTGTTTTGTAAACCAATAGAACTCAGAGAGAGAAAGATGATAAAACTGAAGACGGTCCTTTATAACTGTGCTCCGAATCTCTCTGCCTCATTGTACATCACCTTCGGGGAAGAAGAGGGAGTATGATGGGAAGAGCAGGCAGCTAGGGTGAGCAAGCGCCCTTGTATCAGAGCAGGATGAGCCAGCCCTTAGCAGGCAGCCATTGCTGTGCCTCATTACTCCCCACGCAACGCTGTTACTAGGCAACAGGTCTCCTCAGCCGTGGCTCGGCGCCTCAGTAGGCCCCACCCACAAGCAACTGGCTGTCAATGACTGACTGTTAGTTGTTCTGCTCAGCTTATTGGTCAGCACTGCAGTGGGCCCTGCCCACCGGTGAGGGACAACTGGGGAAGTGACTGAGGCAAGGGTGGGTGTTGTGGTCGTTGGTAGAGAGTGAGGCAGGAGGCAGATTCAGGCCTTCTCCTAGAGGCCCTCCAGCTTACCCAGCCTTAAGCCAGCAGGTGAGCTGGAAGGCCCAGGGAGCAGGCTGGGGACTACGTCCGGCAGGGCTCCAGAGCCCTAAGGCCCTCCACCAGCCTTGGCCCAGGCCTTGCGGAGCGGTGAAGCTCTCCCCCATCCCTGTCACTGCAGCCTATTAGCAGTGGCCATCTGTATGAGTTGCAGTGTGTGAGACCTGTCTTCCTATTCGGGTGGCCTGAGGAGACTGTGGGCCAGTTGGGTTGGATGCCTGGCTCTCTCAGGGAAGACAGCTGGGCAGGGTGTGGGAACCTGGCCCTGAAGGAGCTGCCAACTGAGGTCTGCAATCCTCTTAGCCAGGACTCGGACTTTGGAGGGTGAAAGTTGTGCCTTGGGATTTTGTCCTTTCTTGTCAGGACAGAGAATAAAATTCATCTGGTGGAGATTTATGGGAACATCGTTACCTAACCATGACCAGACCTCAAAAACAAAGGATCTGACACCAAGAAGTCTGCAACAACCAACCATGCCCATCCCTCACCTTTTGCCTTTAAAGAGACTTGCTGAAAGCTTTCAGTAACTTTGGGGTTTTTAGGGCATAAGTCACCCATCTCCTTGTATGAATCTGTAATAAACCTTTCTCTGTTCCAAACTCGAATGTTTAGTATTGATGGGCCTCACTGTGCTTCCCTCACATGGGCTTGCGAATTCAGCGACCCTCTGCTTCCCTACAATTCTAGGAAGATAGCCTCTTGAGGTCCCACTGATTCCATTGCAGGATAACCAAGTGAGACAGCATCTAGAAGGACCTTCATGGTGGCCNCAAATTCAGTGACCCTCTGCTTCCCTACAATTCTAGGAAGATAGCCTCTTGAGGTCCCACTGATTCCATTGCAGGATAACCAAGTGAGACAGCATCTAGAAGGACCTTCATGGTGGCCCATGAATCACCATGAGATGCTACCTGTTCTCACAAAGAGTTAAACCAATGGTGTCACAAGGGAAGTCTGACAAAGTTGACACGTGACCTCAGAGTTAAAGGACAGAGGTGCAACAGCCATGCAGTCACAATCATGCTTTCAGAATCAGACAGGTCAGGTTTCAAGTTCTGGACTAGCTAGCACTTGCTAGCTAGATGCTCTTGAGCAGGTTTCTAAGCTTCTCATAGAGAATACATGTTAAGTCAGCTTGTCGCACCTCTTAGGCCACAGAGGCTAGAGCGCTAATTAAAGAGTGGCTTCACCTTGCCCAATATCAATTGATGATCCCAAAATGGGGGCAAAGAGCCAGCACTTAGAATCAATCAGCAAAGACCCTGGCTCCTTTTACTTTCATCTAGAAGGGAAAAACCATCAGCAGCTCCAGCGGCTGTTGTTGGAGATGCTCATTCAGTTACCAATAACAACAGTTGCCATGGCGATGGGCTGTCCAGTCTGCCAGCCTAGAATGACTCTCAGACCAGGGCAGGATTACCCACATCCATACCCTTTCCAAACCAAAGAGGCAACTTGAGCCCCAATTACCTGTTTGGGGATATCTTCCACTTTATTTTTTCCCTCTTCTTCCTGCCGGAAGATCCACCTATTTGAAAATCAATGGGATATTGGCAAAGGCAGGGAAAGTCTCATGGCTGTGCAATTACAAAATCTTTGTAAAATCAAAGGACAGCTTATGTTGGTGTAGGGGCTGGGGATTGTCACAGGAGGTGGGTGAAGCAGCTATGGGTGTTTGGGCTGCAGCAGGATCTGTGGAATTTAGGACCGCTTCGGGAACTCCTGGAGGTCTGTGTTGCGGTGCATTTCCTCAGAGAGGGATAGGCCAGATGGGGATGTCTCAGGAGTTGATGGCTGGATGAGCAGCCAAGATCGTGCACCAAGACAAATGGCAATGCCCACACTCAAAGAGGACCTCAGTTCTCAAAGTCCTCGAAGGTGGCTCTTGGAGAAAAGGAAACCAAATGAGAAATAAATAAGAATGTTTGGGCTTCCCTGGTAGTCCAGTGGTTAAGAATCCACCTTGCAATGCAGGGGATGCTGGTTCGTTCCCTGGTCCATGACGATACCACATGCCACAGGGCCCATGAGCCATAACTACTGAGCCAGTGCCCTAGAGCATGTGAGCTTCCACCACTGAGCCCAGATGCCGTGACTACTGAAGCCTGCATGCGTAGAGCCTGTTCTGCATCGAGAAGTCACTGCAGTGAGAAGCCTGTGAACCACATCGAAGAATAACCCTCACTCTCCACAACTAGAGAAAGCCTGTGTGCAGCAACAACCCATCATGCCAAAAAAATAAAGCTTTTAAAAAAAAAGAATTTTAGTAGGGAAAGGAACCAAAGAGCAGCAATCTTCACAACAAAGAAATCAAAATACTGGAGGGGATGGTTTACAGTTACCCTAATCTTCTCTGGTGGCTCAGACGGTAAAGCATCTGCCTACAATGCGGGAGACCTGGGTTCAATCCATGGGTTGGGAAGATCTCCTGGAGAAGGAAATGGCAGCCCATTCCAGTACTCTTGCCTGAAAAATCCCATGGACGGAGGAGCCTGTTAGGCCACAGTCCATGGGGTCGCAAAAGGTCAGACACAACTGAGTGACTTCACTTTTACCCTAATCTCACGCCCAGGAATCTCAGCTCCCCATGTGGTTCTTCCCATCACAGCATAAATCAGGTTGTTCCTGGCAGGTCACTCAATGTGAGCAGAGCTTTCTAACTAACAATAAGAGTGCCATCCGTGGGCCAGGCGTCTACTGAGGTAGGTAGTGAGTTCCCTGTCATGACAAGTGTACAAGCAGAGTCCAGGCAGCCTTTGAATAAGGCATGTCAGAGATGACTTCCTGGAGGCAGTCAGGATTATATGACCTTGGAGCCTCATCATCTCTGGAAGTCATGATTCTGCAGTGAGTGGAGGCGTTCCTGGCTCCAACTGGAACTGCCGCTGTGAGGCCATCCATGTGCTCAGTCGTGTCTGATTCTTTGTGACTTTATGGACTATAGCCACCAGGCTCCTCTGTCCATGGGGTTTTCCTGGCAAGAATTCTGGAATGGGTTGCCATTTCCTACTCCAGGGGCGTCTTCCCGACCCAGAGAAGATCCCCTGGAGCAAACCATACCAAACCCCACCAGCCTAGGTTCTTCTGCTAGAACCAGCCTAGGTTTTTCTTCCTCTTCCAGGGCTGGGCCTCAGAATGGGGAGTGCAAATGCTCTCTCAGCTCATTCACAAAGAAATTACTCAGAATTACTTTACATGGCAACAGCCAACTCAGCCCTCTGTCCAACGAGGTATAAGGTACAAGATCTTAAAGATCTATTGAAAGAGCACCCACATGTGAGAGATGGAGGCAGGGAAGAAAACCAGTGCCTTCCCCCAAAGTCCCAGTGGGAAAAAGAAGCAGTCAGGCCATAGCCCTAATAGCTCTCATGGTCTGAAGTCAAATTTAGAAGACAGTGTAATGGAGATCTGACCTGGGTACCATCAGCTTCCAGAGACATGAACCTGGGAAATTTTCCTAACATCCCAGAGGCCTGGTCCCCTCAAATAAACAACCATCCTCATACATGCTAACAAAGCAGATTTGAAGTGAAGACTGAGAAGGCAATGTGGAAAGCAACTAATACAATGCTGGTAACAATTGATGGCTATTGATTTGCTTCAAAATGATGTTGGGGGGCACACAGGAGGAAGAAGAGATAAAAACAAGATTGACCTTGAGTTGATAATTAAAGCTGGGGTCTTCAAAGTGAAAAAACTATTTTGCTAATAACACGACCATGTCACTTGGGTTTTTCCCTCTCCTCTCATGAGTGGACCGTGGAGTTTTCCAGAGGCTGAGTGGCATGTGATGGGGCCACAGATGAAATACAGAAGCAGATCTGAGAATTCAGCTGTCTATTAAGTCAGACATCGAAAAAAATTTACAAAATATAAAACAGTGACTCTCTTCTTACCAATTTTTGTTGGGAAAATATAGTTTATATTTTTAAATTATTTCATCACCATTAGGACAGCTATCATTTAAAAAAAATCTTCAAGTACAAACAGCAAGTGTTGGCATGGATGTGGAGAAATCAGAACCCTTACGCATTGCATGTGGGAATGTGAGATAGTGCAGCTGTGGAAAACACTGTGTGGCTCCTTAAGAAAAGTAAACACGAAATTACTGTTTGGAAGCAACTCTGCTTCCGGGGAACACACAGCAGAACTGAGAGCAGGGCCTCAGACAGACCTCTGTGCTTCTCTGGCCACAGCAGCATCCCTCCTAATCGCCAAATAGGGAAACAGACCAAATGTCTGTCAGTGGACGAATGAATAAACAATATGCAGTGCATGCAATGGAATATTATTCAGCCTTAAAAAGGAAGGACAGTCCATGGTTGCTAATGGTTAGGATTCTGAGCTTTCATTGCCATGACCTAGGTTCAATCCCCGGTCGAGGAACTAAGATCCTACAAGCTGTAGAGCATAGCGCCCTCCCCACCCAAATCTTATTTTTAAAAGAATTTACTATTGTCTTTCCTTCTTTGTTATTTGGGTAAATTGCTTATCTTTGATGGAGCTCAGTATCCTCGTCTGTCAAGGGGGTAGATAATTTTGAAGCACAATTTTGTGAACCAAACCTGACCTCACACAGACACGGGGGCTGCTGCCCCCACCTGGGGCTTCCGCAGAGACCTGAGCCTCCCTGAGTCGAGGAAGAGGGAGTGTACTCCTGTATTAATCAGCTCCCATTAATTTTTCAAAGTCGGCAACAGCCCACTTACTCATTTCCCATAGAGCCTCATCCATAATTGATCCTGAGCTGCACTTATCCAAATAGATGGAGAAGATGCCTGGGGCACGTGGGGGCTCTGGGAGGGTTTTCTGCTGATGAATTTACCCTCTGAATTAATGACTGTCTTGAGAAGGTGCTCACAGCCATGGCATATCCGAACAAAAGATTATGTTGTATCCTTTCCTTCCATCAAAAATAATAAGGAAGGAAGAAGAGAAACAAATGACCCCCTAAATGCTCTGAAAGACTGTTTTGAGGTTATTTCTATATACAAACCAGCTTGAAGAGATCCATGGAAACCAGCTTTGTAGATGACTAGGTCTACACAGACCCCAGCAAGTTCAGCCTTCAAATTACATCTCAAATCACTTCTACCCTCGCGGCCTCTACTTGAGACCACACACCTCTGGCCCCATCCCCTACTCCAAAATAAATGCCAAGTGCATTGAAGAGGTAAATGTTTTCCCCAAACTTATTCATTTTTAATTGAAGGAAAACGGATTCACAATATTGCATTGGTGTCTGCCATACATCAAAATGAGTCAGCTATAGGAACACGTGTCCCTTCCCTCTTTAACCCCCCTCCCACCCCATCCCACGTCTTATATGTTTTTTTAAAAAGGATACTCTGGGTGACCTAGATGGATGGGAATAGGGTACAGTGGGAGGGAGGTGCAAGAGGGTGGGGATATATGCATACATATATGGCTGATTCACTTCACTGTACAGCAGAAATCAACAAAACTGTGTAAAGCAACCATATCCCAATTAAAAAGAAAAAGAATTAGTTAAACCCCTTAAAGACAAAATCAAGTGAACATTTATCAGATGTGTTTAGACTTTATGGTTAAAAAAAGAAAAGGCATCTGGGAGAGGTGGCCTGCCGCTTAAAGCGAGTCCTGGTCTTTTCCTGCTGAACGTAAAGAATTTCACAAAACACCTATGTCAGACAAGGCCACTGTGACGATGATTGAGCAAGATGAGAAAGCAAGACCACTCCGTAATCATAGCTGAACTGCATTCATTTCCTGGGGATGCCACAAGAAGGGCCACACACTGGGCAGATTAAATAACAGAAAGTTATTGTCTCACAGCTCTGGAGGCTGGAAGACTGTGATCACGGCAGCTGCAGCGCCGTGCTGACTCTGGAGGTGCAAGCCACGGATCTGTTCCAGGCCCGTCTCCTAGTTCCTGGAGACTTGTGGCAGCACAGTTCCTTCACTGGTCTCACATAACTCTAATCCTTACACGGTGCTCTCCCTGTATTTGTTCTCTCTCTGTCCAATTTTCCCTTTCTATGAGGACACCTGTCAGATTAGGGGCCCACTCTTCAGACCCCTTCTTAACTAATTACACCTGCAATGATGCAGTCTCTAAATATGGTTGTATTTTGAAATACTCGAGCTAGAACTTTAACATATGAATCTGTAGGGGACACAATTCAACCTGCAACTTATACACTTTGGCAAAAGGATAGCATCTAAACATCCTCTGTGTTCACTTTCTAAATCTACTATAATAGATCACCACACATGATGGCTTAAAACAAGAATTTATACTCTTGCAGTTCTTGAGGCCAGGAGGCGGAAATCAGTCTCAATGGACCAACACCAAAGTGTAGGCAGTGCTGTGCTCCCTCTGGAGGTGCTAGGAGAGACTCCCACTTCTGATGGCGGCCAGCATTCCTTGGCTTGTGGCCACATCACTTCGATCTTCAGTGCCAGCATCTTCAGATCTCTCTCAGCTCTGTCTTCACATCACCCTCTCATGAGGGTGGTAGGGAGTGGGTAGGGGCTGGAACAGATGCAGAGACAGACAGACAGACTGATGGAGGTGTGTGTGAGCCTTTGCCTGTCTATTACACAGACACTTGTGATTATATTTAGGCCCCATCTCAATGGGCTTCCCTGATGGCGCTGGTGTTAGTTGCTCAGTCATGTCCAAGTCTCTGCGACCCTGTGAACTACAGCCTGCCAGGCTTCTCTGTCCATGGGATTCTCCAAGCAAGAATACTGGAATGGATAGTCATTCCCTTCTCCAGGGAATCTTCCTGACCCACGGATCAAACTGGGTCTCCCACATTGCAGGCAGATTCTTTACAGTCTGAGCCATGGTAGGCAAAACTCCAGGTGGCACTAGTGGCAAAGAACCTGCCTGCCAGTGCAGGAGATGCAAGGGACAAGGGTTTGATCTCTGGGTGGGAAAGATCCCCTGGAGTTGGAAATGGCAACCTACTCCAGTATTCTTGCCTGGAAAATTCCATGGACAGAGGAGGAGCCTAGTGGGCAGAGGAGCCTGGTGGGCTACAATTTGTGAGGCCACAAAGAGTTGGACACGACTAAGCAAACACACACACACACACACACACACACACCCCCAACTCAAGATCCTTAACTGAATCCGTTTTTTCATATCAAGAATTTTTCCACATAAGGAATTCCAGATTCCAGGAGTGAGGATCTGCTGTCTTTCACAGCCATTTTTAGCCTATTACATTCCCCATCAGAGCTCATGAGGGTGACTGCAGCTTCCTTACCAGTAACAGCTTTAATCTCCCTTTATTCCTCCCACTTTCTAAATGTATTTATTAAAATATCCANAGGGTACAGTGGGAGAGAGGTGCAAGAGGGTGGGGATATATGCATACATATATGGCTGATTCACTTCACTGTACAGCAGAAATCAACAAAACTGTGTAAAGCAACCATATCCCAATTAAAAAGAAAAAGAATTAGTTAAACCCCTTAAAGACAAAATCAAGTGAACATTTATCAGATGTGTTTAGACTTTATGGTTAAAAAAAGAAAAGGCATCTGGGAGAGGTGGCCTGCCGCTTAAAGCGAGTCCTGGTCTTTTCCTGCTGAACGTAAAGAATTTCACAAAACACCTATGTCAGACAAGGCCACTGTGACGATGATTGAGCAAGATGAGAAAGCAAGACCACTCCGTAATCATAGCTGAACTGCATTCATTTCCTGGGGATGCCACAAGAAGGGCCACACACTGGGCAGATTAAANATAGAACACTGGCAAAAATTGTCAGAATCAACTACTTCAGAACTCTAGAAATTAACCAAAAGCTTGCTGCAACCTGGGAGGTGTTTGTTTTTTTTTTTTTCCAAGAAAAACAATCTTGATAAGAACAGTGAGCTTTGTGCCATTTTAACTTGCCCCAGTCCCATTTCCGGATCTTCAGCCCACAATAGCCTTGAAAAGTAACAGCCCATAATCACAGGGAAAACTAACAGCCCAACAGCCACTGGTATATTCAGAACAGGGTTGGAGGTTTTCAAAGTTCCATTCTCAGAAAAATCATCATTTGACCTGTCGGGCAGTTCTCTGGAAAACCCTACTTCTAAGGCTCCTCTTTATCTGACCTGGTTCAGAGCTCACCCAATGCAAAGTCTTTTCATCTCTGGGGGTGGGGGTGGTTTTGTTAAAAGCAATAAGCAGCAATTATTTAACATTGTAGCTGCCTGAGGAAGAGATAACAGTTTAGACAAACAAGGTTAGCTGGAGAAAAATTCCTTAGAGAGTGGAAAAGAAAGCCACACACCCGCATAGAGCTGTGTGTATGACCAGGAAAGATATTAGAAAGCCCTAAGCGATCACCTCTGCTAACCTTGAAGGTCCCTGAAAGCAGGAAGTGAAGACTAAGCCAGAGTTATAACTGGCTAGGCTGAGTATTCAAAGTGTTTTCCAACGTACATACAGAGCCGCTTGGCAAAGCCTGGGAGTCACTGGTTCCAGGCATTTAAGGAAATCTCTGTCCAGTCAATACTGACTACTAAGCTGAGAAGAGATGTCAGTGGCCAGAAACATCAAAAAGTACAGATTTTATGTAATTAGTGCAGGAAGGCCCTAGCAAATAAACACAACAATAACAACCAACAGCAAAAACAACAAACCTCAGGAAGAAAGCAGACTCCAATGTCCAGAACTGTCACATTATGTTCTTTAGAATGCCCAGTCTACAACAATAAATAAGACATGCAGAGAAGCAAAACAGTATGGTCAATACACAGGAAAAGAAACGAGTCAATAGGGACCTCCCTAGTGGTCCAGTGGCTAAGCTGGACCAGTCTTCACCAACGCAGGGGGGCTGCCAAAGCAGGGGGCTCAGGTTTGCTCCCTGGTCGGGGAACTAGATTCCTGCATGCTGCAACTAAGACCCAGAGGAGCTTAGTAAGTTCCTTCCTTACAAGTAACAGCCAAAATGTGACACAGAGACATGAAGTAAGCAAAAGCCATTGTCATTGCTTTTTAAGCCCCCCCCCAAAAAAGGTCAATAGAAAGTACCCCCTGAGGAAACACAGATGTTAGGCTTACTAGACAAAGCCTTAAAAATCAACTCTTTTAAATATATTTAAAGAACCAAAGGAAGCCACATTTCAGAATTAAAGGAGAAGCTTGAAGAGATGCCAGCAAGGTGGAGAAATAAGTGATTCCAGTCTTCATACTCCACAAAAACACTGATTTTGACAGTCATCCACAGATGGTAGTCATCTGTGGAAACTGGGAGTCCATTGAAGAGATTCCAGCAACCTGTTAAACTAAAACAAAAAAATCCAAGAAAAGATGCCTTGAAAAGGGTGAGAAGTACAGTTTCACTTTACACGTGTTACCCTTCCCTCACTGTGGCACACCTTAGTGCCAAGAAAGACTTCCTCAGCCAACAATTTCTCCCATGGGAGAAGGTAAGAGCAGAATGAGTGTACAGTTTCTCAGCCTTGCAGGATGTTGTCCACATCTCCTTCACCCCACTCATATCACTGAAAGATCAGCACGGCTGAACAGTCTGGCAGAAGACAGAAGAAGAGCAAATGGACAGGGGCTCCAAGCAACCACTGCACGGATCTCAAAACCCAGCAACAGACGCCACAGGACTGGCTTGCAGGCTCTAGAACGAGGCCTACCCATGAGCCCCACAGGACGCCTCACCTCCAGCTACCCTCAACGGACCAGCGCACGCCTGCAGCACTCCAATATGTGCCTGCAACAAGATATGCAAGTCTCCAAAGACAGTGTGCACACACTCCCCCAGATGGCACACACAAGCCTGTGCAGATGGCATACACACATCCCCATGGGCAGCACACAGATACTGGCTGCAGCTCAACTCTGCAGGATTGATAGGAAGAATACAACCTTGAACGCTTCAGGGCATTGCCCCGGGAAAAATAAATGGGAAGCTCTTAGCACCCATCCTGACTCTGCAGGATTGAGAAAAGGCAAAAATATTTTAAGACTTCTCCCTTAAAAAGAGAACAAAAAAAGTAGGACAGATGTATCCTAGAAAAAGCTTAAGAGGCCCCCAAATCTCTTGCTGGGCTGACTGGTGAAGGTCTTTCTCTCCTGAAACAGTTAGTAAAGACTGGAGGAGGGAACTGCTTCTTCAAATGTGAATATGGCAACATGAGCATTTAAGATAAAGGAAGAATCAAGAAAACAAAACATCATCAAAGGAACAACATAAAGCTCCAGTGGCTGATGCTAAAAAATAGAGATCGATGAATTTCCTGACAAGAAGTGTATAAATCATGATTTTAAAGAAGTTCAGTGAGATACAAGAGATCACAGATACACAACTAAACAAAATCAGGAAAATGAGACATTTGACAGCTACAAACCATTCAAACAAACAAATTCTAGAATTGATAAGTGCAATGACTGAACCAGGAATTTGACAGAGAGCTTCAACAGCAGACTCAGCCAAGCAGAAGAAAGAATCAGTGAACGCAAAGACTCATCACTTGAAATTAGCTAATCAGTGAAACAAAAAGGAAAAAGAATAAGAAAGAATGAACACCTGCATGACTTACAGAACACCATCAAGAAAAAAATACATGTGCATTATGGGAATCCCAGAAGGTGCAGAGGAAAGGGGGCAGAAAGCTAAAATCAGTCAATGATGAGAAGCTGAAAACTTTTCCTCTTAAACTCAGGAAAAAGACAAGAAGACCCACTTCTGTTTAACATAATACAAGCATAAATTGTTTTTTTGTGCTTCACTTTATTGTGCTTTGCATATGTTACAATTTTTACAAATTAAAGGTTTGTGGCAACCCTGCATCAAGCAAGGGTATCACACCATTTTTCCAGTGGCATTTGCTTACTTCATGTCTCTGTGTCACATTTTGGCAATTCTCACAACTTTTTCATCAGTATCACATTTTTTATGGTGATATGTGATCAGTGATCTTTGTTCTTACCATTGCAAAAAGATTACAAGTCACTGAAGGCTCATCTGATGGTTAGAATTTTTTAGCAATAAAGTATTTTTAAATTAAGGCATACAGTGTCTTTTTAGACATAATGTACACTTAATAGATTACCAGGCTCCCCTGTCCCTGGGATTCTCCAGGCAAGAACACTGGAGTGGGTTGCCATTTCCTTCTCCAATGCATGAAAGTGAAAAGTGAAAGTCGCTCAGTTGTGTCCAACTCTTCGTGACCCCATGGACTGCAGCCCACCAGGCTCCTCTTTCCAAGGGATTTTCCAGGCAAGAGTACTGGAGTGGGGTGCCATTGCCTTCTCTGTAATAGATTACAGTATAGTGTAAATATAACTTTTATATGCACTGAGAACAAAAAGGTTGTGTGACTTTTATTGCAATATTCACTTTATTACAGTAGGTCTGGAACCAAACCTGCAACATCTCTGAGGCATGCCTGTACTAGAAGTCCTAGCCAGAGCAATTAGGAAAAAACAAACAAATAAATAAATAAATGATATCTAAATTGATTACTAAGCCATAAAAAAGAAAGAAATAATGCCATTTGCAGCAACATGGATGCAACTAGAGATTATCATACTAAGTGAAGTGAGAAGACAAATACCATATGATATCATTTATATGGAATCAAAAATATGGCACAAAGAAACCTATCTATGAGACAGACTCACCAACATAGAGAACAGACTTATGGTTGCCAAAGGGAAGGCAATGGGAGAGAGGTGGACTGGGAGTTTGGGGTTAGAAGATGCAAATGATTACATATAGAATGGNATCAAGCAAGGGTATCACACCATTTTTCCAGTGGCATTTGCTTACTTCATGTCTCTGTGTCACATTTTGGCAATTCTCACAACTTTTTCATCAGTATCACATTTTTTATGGTGATATGTGATCAGTGATCTTTGTTCTTACCATTGCAAAAAGATTACAAGTCACTGAAGGCTCATCTGATGGTTAGAATTTTTTAGCAATAAAGTATTTTTAAATTAAGGCATACAGTGTCTTTTTAGACATAATGTACACTTAATAGATTACCAGGCTCCCCTGTCCCTGGGATTCTCCAGGCAAGAACACTGGAGTGGGTTGCCATTTCCTTCTCCAATGCATGAAAGTGAAAAGTGAAAGTCGCTCAGTTGTGTCCAACTCTTCGTGACCCCATGGACTGCAGCCCACCAGGCTCCTCTTTCCAAGGGATTTTCCAGGCAAGAGTACTGGAGTGGGGTGCCATTGCCTTCTCTGTAATAGATTACAGTATAGTGTAAATATAACTTTTATATGCACTGAGAACAAAAAGGTTGTGTGACTTTTATTGCAATATTCACTTTATTACAGTAGGTCTGGAACCAAACCTGCAACATCTCTGAGGCATGCCTGTACTAGAAGTCCTAGCCAGAGCAATTAGGAAAAAACAAACAAATAAATAAATAAATGATATCTAAATTGATTACTAAGCCATAAAAAAGAAAGAAATAATGCCATTTGCAGCAACATGGATGCAACTAGAGATTATCATACTAAGTGAAGTGAGAAGACAAATACCATATGATATCATTTATATGGAATCAAAAATATGGCACAAAGAAACCTATCTATGAGACAGACTCACCAACATAGAGAACAGACTTATGGTTGCCAAAGGGAAGGCAATGGGAGAGAGGTGGACTGGGAGTTTGGGGTTAGAAGATGCAAATGATTACATATAGAATGGATGAAGAAGGCAATATCTTACTTGCATATTGTTATAGNAGGAAACCTATCTATGAAACAGACTCACCAACATAGGGAACAGACTTATGGTTGCCAAAGGGAAGGCGATGGGAGAGAGGTGGACTGGGAGTTTGGGGTTAGAAGATGCAAACGATTACATATAGAATGGATAAAGAAGGCAATATCTTACTTGCATATTGTTATAGTTGAATAACAAAGGCAACTATATTCAATATCCTGGGATAAACCATAATGGAAAATAATATAAGAAGAATGTATATATATGTATAATTGAGTGACTTTGCTGTACAGCAGAAATTAAGACAACATTGTAAATTAACCATAATTCAGTTTTAAAAAATGAAAACAATAAGTAAATAAGTGGGGGGAAAGGAATCCAAATTGGAAAAGAAAAAGTAAAATGGTATCTTCTTGCAGATGGCATAATCATATATGTGGAACACACTGAAGACTCAACAACAACCAAAAAATCTGCTAGAAACTAATAAGGAGGCTAAGATATTAGGTTAAGATTGTAGGGCTTGATGCTGTAAGCCAGCAGCTGCCAGCCCAATCAGTTCAGTTCAGTTGCTCAGCCGTGTTCAACTTTTTGCGACCCCATGAGTCGCAGCACGCCAGGCCTCCCTGTCCATCACCAGCTCCCAGAGTTCAGTCAGACACACGTCCATCGAGTCAGTGATGCCATCCAGCCATCTCATTCTCTGTCGTCCCCTCTTTCTCCTCCCCCCAATCCCTCCCAGCATCAGAGTCTTTTCCAATGTGTCAGTTCTTTGCATGAGGTGGCCAAAGCACTGGAGTTTCAGTTTTAGCATCATTCCTTCCAAAGAACACCCAGTAGAGCATCTTAATTGCCTAGTCTCCAACTTTGTGGACTCTGGTCCAGCCCATCTGAGTCCCTCAGCTTTTAATGAGAAGTCAAGGTTGAGGACCCCTGCTGGGGCATTAAGAAGAAAGTTGGAGAGATTTTCAAGCAGAGGAGGGACATGATCCCATCATCAAATCTAATTCTGCAGGGAATGAGGCCAGATGGAGAGAGTAAATACGATGGCAGAAAGTGGAATGATGAAGAGGTCCAGGCTCCCACTGAATGGAGGACAGAAGGGCAACAGTGTTGGGTTCAGGATAAGGACGGTGACTCATACTTACACTTCTTTGGAATAGGCAGAAAACCTGAGCAAATATGTGCATACTCAACACAACTCCCCACTTCTGACATACACAAATGTACACACACACACACACTTCTCTCAGCCTCTCCTCTCTGAAGCCAGCTGCCCATCACAGTGCACTGCTGACACACACCTGCACACTCAGTCTGGCTAAAAGTTCCCCAACCTTATTTTAAAAAAAGTGCTTGCACACAACACTGGCAAGTCAAGGCCCAGCACAACACCAATTTCCACTATATCAGTTTCCACTGAACAGGAAGACAAGCAGTGACTTCTAGGAGGAGCTTCAGGCTCCAATGGTTTTGCCTTTTCTAAGAAGCAATTGCTATTTTCATCTACACTGGGTGGGGGTTGGGGGAGATAGCATAGAGAGACAGTGGCTAAGCTATTGCTCATTATAGGCAAGTCCTGATACAGAGAGGAGAAAAAAAATCCAGTTTGTACTATCTTCAAATATCACAGTGTTGTGACTTAGAACAGCATCTGGTGTATCTTGTTTCATTACAACTGACAAAAGGTAAAAAAAAAAAAATTGAATTATCATACTAATGTCTTCTCTTTGGGTGAAATCTGTGATTCAGGTACATGGATATAAAATACATCATTAGCTGCTTTTAAGCTTGTCTTTAATGATAAAAAAAGCATTTCAGGCCATGAGGGAGAGACACACCAAACTCAGCTGGTTGGCAGCACTCTGAGCCTCTTGTAAACTATAATGTGACAGTTCAGTTTCTTTCTCCCTCCGAGATGACAGTTAATTCCAGACCAGGAAGGCTGTCAAAAATGCTTAGTTCTGCTCCACTTGAGTTAATTACCTACCCTGGGGCAGGCTGCCCTCCACTCCTCGGCTAATGGGGCTGGGCTCCAGGTAAAAAATCCATTTGCAAGAATGTTTTCCTTGCTCCAGATCTAATTTATTGAATATCAAATATTTATGCCAGTGCAATTAAAGTGACAACGTTGCCCTCCCTCCTCCCCTGCCCCCAGTCCTAAGCAAGCCCAGGCTTGCTGACAGAATGCTTTATCCCGTCAACACAGGGGTAAAAGTTTTGGTTGAGCTTCTAAAGCCGGATCTTTGAAACCTCTTCAACCCACAAAGTCACCTGGGATTCTTTATCTGTTTTTGTAGGCAGTCACGTGATAGGCTATGGAGCAATGGCTTGGTAACTGGGGCAGGAGGCAATGAAAAGAGTGGGGAGTTGACTGTGGTTTCAATTTCACCAACATCTGCTGTGGCCCTCCGTGTTGCAGGCATCACACTAGGCTGTGTAGGCGTGAGAAGGAGTACCCGTGGCCCATATATGCCAACAATTTCCTGGCCTGACAGAGAGGACAACCCAGGGCATGTGTAAAAAGGTTCCAGAAACAGGTCTTATGTATACATCTTGTGTTTGGGGTCTCCAAAGCTTGAAGGTCACCCAAGTTCCCCTCCCACTCAACCAGACTTAACTGCAGAAAGTTTCAGGTCCAGCCAAGCACACTGAATCTTTCCCAAAACCTTAGTCCAGCAAGAGAGCCTCAGACTATCAAGACTCTGGAGCCTTGGGACATTCCCTGTTGGGACAGCACCCAGCCACCATCATCACCCCCCTGAGCCTCTTGCACCACAAGATAAATGATTTAACGACTGCCACAAATGGAAGATTGAGTGATAAAGATGGGCAACGAACAATTTAATGTGTATCCACTCCCAACATATGCCCTGAAAATGTGCAAAGGAAATCCATTTGGCTAGGGGAGGGCTTTCTTTTCTTCCCTGAAGCAAGGGAGCTTGGAAAAGTCCAGGCCAGCAGATAATACTGTGTCTGTGACATATGTGAGGTTGTTCTTTGTCCTTTAGCTGGGATCCTTTCAGGGACCTTGGTGTCTACACTCACCTCTCTCTTCCTGCAATGGAACCAAGGCCTTTCTTGGGTCTGAACTGGGTTTTGAAGGAGAAATAGGCATGCACAAGGTGAACTACAAGGCTTAGGGAGAACAGGACATTGTGTTCAAACTGAAAGTAGCTTGAATTTTGTTGGAGCTTGAATTGCAAGGGAATGAGCCCTGGGAATATAAGCATCAAATGAGGTAATCTAAGCATGTTAGAAAATGTCAGGTCTTGGATAAATGTGAGTTACTCCCCACATCACAAAGGTATTGGGGGAACCGAATGACATGTTACATGCATGCTTGCATTACATAAATTGTAGTTGTTATATTTTGGAAGAAAATGGATTGAGCGTTAGCCGTGCAGATCAGAAAAATACATATCTTTCACCTTTTTTGCTCCTACTGTTTTCAAATTTTTTATAAACTAGAAATGATAGATGTCATTTTTTTCAGATGAACATACTATACCCAACTTTAACATTTACTATAAAGTTAGTTTCCTGTCACTGCAACAACAATGCTTTAGATGTGACGCTTTGTGGTCATTTTTTATGGCCAGGTCATTCTTTGTCTGTGAGTGTTAGGGAAAAAGGGTTGGGTATTCCAACCTGACGTTCTACAAGCTGAAGTTTCAGAGAGGTCGTAGCAGTTGAATTGGTGGAGGAGGAGAATGGGAAGTGGGGAGGGGGAAAGAGGAAATAGTCCAGGGGAAGACAGAACAGAAAGAAAAGCTAGAAAATTATAAGGAACCACTTGCAGGGTATTTAGAACATTAAATGCTATCACTTTGTGTTATTAGCAGAACAGCTGAGGTTAAATCTTAACAGGATTTAGGACCATCATAATAATCTTGTCATGAGCACAGGAAAAAGCCAGCCAACCTGTGGTATTTAAATATTAAAAACATGAACTATATTGAAAATTTAATTCCAGCCCATGAAAGTATTGCACATCATCCAAAGTCAAGAAGGAAAAAAAACCTCATTCATCCATATAAGGAACCTCCAGGTACCCAAAGGAAGAGACACATGGCTGCTTCTGTTCCTGGCTTCCAGGGACTCCTGGTTGCCTACTCAAATCTTCTCTCTCTTCCTATCAGAACTTTTCAAAGGAGCTATGTAACAAATTAAAATGTTATATTTTTTAGTTTCTTTTGCCAAGAGGGATGACCACATAATGTCATCTAGCAAATGATAGGTAAGAAGAAATTGCTGGTTAAACATCAATGAAATGTCACTAAAGGCAGGGCAGGCTCGACCAGCACAAGGCCTTTGCTGTCCTTTGTTTTTATGTTTTCTCTTTCTCCAGCCGTCTTGTGACCTTNTGGGTTTTGAAGGAGAAATAGGCATGCACAAGGTGAACTACAAGGCTTAGGGAGAACAGGACATTGTGTTCAAACTGAAAGTAGCTTGAATTTTGTTGGAGCTTGAATTGCAAGGGAATGAGCCCTGGGAATATAAGCATCAAATGAGGTAATCTAAGCATGTTAGAAAATGTCAGGTCTTGGATAAATGTGAGTTACTCCCCACATCACAAAGGTATTGGGGGAACCGAATGACATGTTACATGCATGCTTGCATTACATAAATTGTAGTTGTTATATTTTGGAAGAAAATGGATTGAGCGTTAGCCGTGCAGATCAGAAAAATACATATCTTTCACCTTTTTTGCTCCTACTGTTTTCAAATTTTTTATAAAATAGAAATGATAGATGTCATTTTTTTCAGATGAACATACTATACCCAACTTTAACATTTACTATAAAGTTAGTTTCCTGTCACTGCAACAACAATGCTTTAGATGTGACGCTTTGTGGTCATTTTTTATGGCCAGGTCATTCTTTGTCTGTGAGTGTTAAGGAAAAAGGGTTGGGTATTCCAACCTGACGTTCTACAAGCTGAAGTTTCAGAGAGGTCGTAGCAGTTGAATTGGTGGAGGAGGAGAATGGGAAGTGGGGAGGGGGAAAGAGGAAATAGTCCAGGGGAAGACAGAACAGAAAGAAAAGCTAGAAAATTATAAGGAACCACTTTCAGGGTATTTAGAACATTAAATGCTATCACTTTGTGTTATTAGCAGAACAGCTGAGGTTAAATCTTAACAGGATTTAGGACCATCATAATAATCTTGTCATGAGCACAGGAAAAAGCCAGCCAACCTGTGGTATTTAAATATTAAAAACATGAACTATATTGAAAATTTAATTCCAGCCCATGAAAGTATTGCACATCATCCAAAGTCAAGAAGGAAAAAAAACCTCATTCATCCATATAAGGAACCTCCAGGTACCCAAAGGAAGAGACACATGGCTGCTTCTGTTCCTGGCTTCCAGGGACTCCTGGTTGCCTACTCAAATCTTCTCTCTCTTCCTATCAGAACTTTTCAAAGGAGCTATGTAACAAATTAAAATGTTATATTTTTTAGTTTCTTTTGCCAAGAGGGATGACCACATAATGTCATCTAGCAAATGATAGGTAAGAAGAAATTGCTGGTTAAACATCAATGAAATGTCACTAAAGGCAGGGCAGGCTCGACCAGCACAAGGCCTTTGCTGTCCTTTGTTTTTATGTTTTCTCTTTCTCCAGCCGTCTTGTGACCTTCTTCAGTCACCTTGTGACCTCGAGGTGACTGCAAGATTCAGACCAAGAGAAGTGGAAAACTCTTTAAATCCCAACTCTGCTACCTGCAAACTCTATGAACTTGGACAGTTCATTTAACCTCTCTGAGCTTCATTCTGATCTACAAAATTCTTCCATAATATCTATTTCTCAACATGAAACCAATGACATGAAATCACTTATCTTCCATATCGACCAGAAACGTCAGCTGCACCGTCCTTGAAAAAGCTAACNTTCATTCTGATCTACAAAAATCTTCCATAATATCTATTTCTCAACATGAAACCAATGACATGAAATCACTTATCTTCCATATCGACCAGAAACGTCAGCTGCACCGTCCTTGAAAAAGCTAACTTTTCAAAGATGTGAAAAGAAAGAAAGTGAAAGTGAAGTCACTCAGTC
Source organism: Raphicerus campestris (assembly GCA_006410735.1). NCBI lineage: Eukaryota > Metazoa > Chordata > Mammalia > Artiodactyla > Bovidae > Raphicerus > Raphicerus campestris. The sequence goes on along the minus strand of SJYW01011579.1, from coordinate 38,736 downwards.
GTGTCCAACTCTTTGTGACCCTTGGACTGTAGCCTGCCAGGCTCCTCCGTCCATGGGATTCTCCAGGCAAGAATACTGGAGTGGGTACATTCAAAGATGTGGTTATATTTAATTGAGCATCTGAGGGATCCTTTAATTTACAATTCCACATCCTTCAATTCCAGCAGTTCTTCTTGAATTATTTCATTTATGCTGCCTTCCTTTTCACTGTCTGTGCTTTCTCATTCTTGAACTCCTATTATTTGGACACTGGACCTCTCAGTCTGTTTCTCTAGTTTTTCATCTTTTGATAAGATCACTTTTCTTTATCTCTGTACTAGGCAAAGAACCCTGAAAAGACAGGAACCATCCTCCTCCCTTGAAGGCAGTAAGATATTCAAAATAATAATAAATATTTCTTCCCTAGCACACAAACCAAAAAAGAGCCAAGCCATCCTCCTCCCTAGATAGCAATGAGGAATTCAAAATAATAAATATTTCTTCCCTAGCATACAAACCAAAAAACTTGATCTCTTAGGTATCTTTAAATGTTTTCCTGGATAATGTTTGCGTTAAAGAGGAAAAATCAAAACTGCAAACAGAATATTTAAAAACAGTAAGAAAGAGAAAATCACATAGAAAATCTTATGGAATGAGACAAAGCTGATTCACAGGCAAATTCATAACCTTAAATGTCTATGGTTAATCAGAAAAGCATAAAAGTAGATAAAACAAACATTCATTTAAGTGATTTGGTTTTTTATAAAATTTAAAATAACTGAAAGTAATCTGGAAAATACAGTTAAAGCAAGCTTCATTGATTAATAATCTTAATAGTCAGAAAAGCAGTAGAATTAGTAGATAAATATTAGAATTGGTTCATGAAATAGCCTTGTTTCCATTAAGAGGCAGCAAAAATAAATATTATAAATGCAAAAAGGGAGACTAATGATTTAAAACTGTTAGAGGACTCTATGCATAATTATATGCTAATACTCCAAAAACCTCAGTGAAATGGATTATGTCCTGGGAAACTATACCAAAATGTTAGACTATCAGAAAAATTAGACTACCTCAATAGACCAGTAACAAAGGAAAAACTATAAAGTTGTCAAAGAACTGCGTTCAAAAATGCTTTCCAACTTCAGCTGATTTCGTGGGTGTGTTACTTCAACCTTCCATGGAACAAATAACTTCCCTGTAACATAAATCCTTTCAGTGTATGAAAAACATGAAAGTCTTATTAGTTCCAAAATAGTTTCCACAGCTTGCAAAACTATTGACATGATGTTTTGGATGAATCTGAAAAAACATTAGGTTGAATGAAGGCAGCCAGACACAGAGTATAAACTATGACCCCATTTATATGAAGTTCAAGGATGAACAAAACTAATGTCTGGTGATGAAAATTAGAGAAGTGTTTGCTGGGGGCAGGGATGGAGGAATGCCTAGAGGGGCCATAGCAGAACTTTGATCTGAGTGATGGATACTAGGGTGTGTATATTTGCCAAAATTCATTAAATTGTACTCTTTAGAACTGTGCCTTTTACTGTATGTAAATTATACTTCAATAATACACGTTTAGGAAAAAAACTCAGTAAGCGTAACCTAAAAGACAGCCAAGAAAATAGCAGGCTAATCATACTTCATATGTTGCATATGCAAAAATACTATACAAAATATAGGTACTCTTACAATAAATTAGAAGAATAATACATTAAAAAAATGGCAAGGTTATTTCAATATTAGAAGTTTATTACTATTGTACTTTATTTCAAATTAGAAAAAGCAAATCATAATGTTGAAATTAGCTTATTAAGTGCAATTATTCTTGATATTAATCCCTAATAAACTCAGATAAAAAGAGATGATACCTCAATATGACAAAAAAAATATCTATCTCAAACCAAAAGCCCAAGTCATCCTTAACAGTGAAACTGAATTAATTATCTCATTAATGCCAAGAACTAAACAAGGATGGCTACCGTTCCCAGTGCTATTATTATTGCTATGAAATTGCTAAGCAATATAAAAGGACAAGAAATAGATATGAATCATAACTATAGGGGAGAAAGATAAGTATCATTCTTAGTCCATGATAATATTGTCTTTCTAGAGAACTCAAGGGGGCCACCTGAAAAACAATATTCAGATGGACTACAAAATAAATATACAGGCACAATAATGATGTTCACTGAAGCATTGTCCTGAAGAACAATTGGAAAGCACCTAAATGTCTAATAATAGGAGATTTGATGAATAGAAGTGAACACACAGTAGAATATTATGCAGCAGTTAAAATGAAATAAGTAAATATAAAAATATTAAATAAAGAAAATACAGGATGATATACACAGTGTGGTTCTTTAATGTTTAAAAAGACACTAAAAACTATGCTGTTTCGAAGATACAAAAATATGAATGTGAAAGATTCCTCCCAACTTTGGGATGCTGGTTGCCTCTAGGGAGAAAGAAAGGGAAATGAGATGGTGGAGGCCAGGGGCCTTTTTAAGGAATAAAAAGGGAAAGAGTGGGGGAAACACTCTTCATCTGAGAACCAGACCCCGTGTGCCAGAAATAATCCCCAGAAAGTTCCCTTGTGGCCCTACCACCCCCAGCAACCACTTCCTTGCTTTGTTACCAGTGGCGACTTTTACGAGTTCTTGAAGTTTATTTAAAAGGAATCACAGTGGACTTCCCCAGAGGCGCAGTGATTAAGACTCTGGGCTTCCAATGCAGGGGGCAAGGGTTCCATCCTGGTCAGGGAATTAAGATCCTGTGCCCTGCGGCCAGAAAAAAGGAACCATGGCTGCCCTGCAAGCCTTCTTTGGTCTCCCTCCAAAGGCTGGCCGATTGGCGGTCTCTCCAACAGACCTGTGGCAGTCTGAGCCACGGCTGAGGACCACACACCTCAGTGCTCTTGGCCGCCACGCAGGCCAAGGGGGCAGCCTCTCACGGGGGGCTACTCAGCTCAGGACACAGAGCAGATGCCCAGAGGACAGGGTACCCCTTTTGACACTTTATGTAGATTCACATCTGGTACTGATGGAAATTCCATTAGTCCAGTAGGAACACCCCATTGGGAAAAGACTGCACATTATAGACAGATCAGAGACTCCCCACCATGGCACTACTGACACTTGGGGTCAGATAATTATTTACAGTGGGGACTGTCCCGGACATTGTAGGATGTTTACCAGCATCCCTCGCCTCTCCCCACTAGAGGCTGTTCCCCTTCATGACAACTAAAAATATTTCTGGACATGGCCAACTGTCCCCTGAGGAACAAAATCACTCTTGGTTGAGAACTACTGTGATAGAAGATGGATTAGCCTGGGGAGGGGGAACGCAAAGTGATTTCTGAGTTTTGTTTTGTTTTACCTAGGAATAAAGTTATTAAGATATATGTTGCTGTTGTTTAGTCAATGAGTAGTGTCTGACTCTGAGACTCCATGGAGTGTAGCCCACCAGGCTCCTCTGCCCATGGGATTTCCCAGGCAAGGATACTAGAGTGGGTTGCCATTTCCTCCTCCAGGGGATCTTCCTGACCCAAAGATCAAACCTGTGTCTCCTGCATTGGCAGGTGGATTCTTTACCACTGAGCCACCAGGGAATCCATTAAGATATATGCATTAGTATTTAAAAGAGCAATGAAATTGTATCAAGGACATAAAAGAAGATCTAGTCATGATTAGGGAGCATACCAGATTCAAGGATAGGAAAGCAATATTACAAATCTATTGATTATGCTCAAAGTAATATGTAAATTTAATGGAACTGCAATTAAAACTTGGCTGGAAACTTTCTGGAACTTTAAAATGTTAGTCTAAAGTTTGAGTAGAAAAATAAAAGAGACTGAATAATAAAGGAAATTTTCAAAAGTATAAATAAATAATGATTTTATCTACCAGGTATTAAATGGGTTATAAAATTATAATACTTAAAATAGTATAGAAGAATAGACATTGCTATAAAAAAAAATTAAAAGCTAGAAACAGGCCTTACTCTATGCAAGAATTTAGTATTGATTAAAGTGGCATTTAAATTAATGAGAAATGTTGTGGAATGCTCAATAAATGATGCAAGAACAACTCATTAACAGTTTGGGGCCAGGAAAAAATTCAAGGCCTCACACCACGTGTCAAAATAAATTTCATGAAGCATAGAGTTATTATTTTAATTAAACCATAAAAAACTAGAATAAAATACAGATTAATATTTTCTTATATTAGGAGACAAGTGGCTTTCTAAGCAAAAGGAGAAAAAAGCAAAAATTAGAACTCGAAAAGATTCTTACACTTGACTATATTAAAATGTCAATCTTGTATATATCAGGAAGCACTGCAAAACTGAAATTCAGGAAAACTATTTGTCACATCAAAGAACATAATATTTAAGATTTCTTCTAAATCAATATGAAAAGGACACATCCTTCTCATTTTTAAAATGGACAAAAGGGCAAGACCATGAAGTTCATAGGAGATGAAAGAGAAATGGCCAAAAAACATCAAGAAGTNTAATGTTGAAATTAGCTTATTAAGTGCAATTATTCTTGATATTAATCCCTAATAAACTCAGATAAAAAGAGATGATACCTCAATATGACAAAAAAAATATCTATCTCAAACCAAAAGCCCAAGTCATCCTTAACAGTGAAACTGAATTAATTATCTCATTAATGCCAAGAACTAAACAAGGATGGCTACCGTTCCCAGTGCTATTATTATTGCTATGAAATTGCTAAGCAATATAAAAGGACAAGAAATAGATATGAATCATAACTATAGGGGAGAAAGATAAGTATCATTCTTAGTCCATGATAATATTGTCTTTCTAGAGAACTCAAGGGGGCCACCTGAAAAACAATATTCAGATGGACTACAAAATAAATATACAGGCACAATAATGATGTTCACTGAAGCATTGTCCTGAAGAACAATTGGAAAGCACCTAAATGTCTAATAATAGGAGATGTGATGAATAGAAGTGAACACACAGTAGAATATTATGCAGCAGTTAAAATGAAATAAGTAAATATAAAAATATTAAATAAAGAAAATGCAGGATGATATACACAGTGTGGTTCTTTAATGTTTAAAAAGACACTAAAAACTATGCTGTTTCGAAGATACAAAAATATGAATGTGAAAGATTCCTCCCAACTTTGGGATGCTGGTTGCCTCTAGGGAGAAAGAAAGGGAAATGAGATGGTGGAGGCCAGGGGCCTTTTTAAGGAATAAAAAGGGAAAGAGTGGGGGAAACACTCTTCATCTGAGAACCAGACCCCGTGTGCCAGAAATAATCCCCAGAAAGTTCCCTTGTGGCCCTACCACCCCCAGCAACCACTTCCTTGCTTTGTTACCAGTGGCGACTTTTACGAGTTCTTGAAGTTTATTTAAAAGGAATCACAGTGGACTTCCCCAGAGGCGCAGTGATTAAGACTCTGGGCTTCCAATGCAGGGGGCAAGGGTTCCATCCTGGTCAGGGAATTAAGATCCTGTGCCCTGCGGCCAGAAAAAAGGAACCATGGCTGCCCTGCAAGCCTTCTTTGGTCTCCCTCCAAAGACTGGCCGATTGGCGGTCTCTCCAACAGACCCGTGGCAGTCTGAGCCACGGCTGAGGACCACACACCTCAGTGCTCTTGGCCGCCATGCAGGCCAAGGGGGCAGCCTCTCACGGGGGGCTACTCAGCTCAGGACACAGAGCAGATGCCCAGAGGACAGGGTACCCCTTTTGACACTTTATGTAGATTCACATCTGGTACTGATGGAAATTCCATTAGTCCAGTAGGAACACCCCATTGGGAAAAGACTGCACATTATAGACAGATCAGAGACTCCCCACCACGGCACTACTGACACTTGGGGTCAGATAATTATTTACAGTGGGGACTGTCCCGGACTTTGTAGGATGTTTACCAGCATCCCTCGCTTCTCCCCACTAGAGGCTGTTCCCCTTCATGACAACTAAAAATATTTCTGGACATGGCCAACTGTCCCCTGAGGAACAAAATCACTCTTGGTTGAGAACTACTGTGATAGAAGATGGATTAGCCTGGGGAGGGGGAACGCAAAGTGATTTCTGAGTTTTGTTTTGTTTTACCTAGGAATAAAGTTATTAAGATATATGTTGCTGTTGTTTAGTCACTGAGTAGTGTCTGACTCTGAGACTCCATGGAGCGTAGCCCACCAGGCTCCTCTGTTCATGGGATTTCCCAGGCAAGGATACTAGAGTGGGTTGCCATTTCCTCCTCCAGGGGATCTTCCTGACCCAGAGATCAAACCTGTGTCTCCTGCATTGGCAGGCGGATTCTTTACCACTGAGCCACCAGGGAATCCATTAAGATATATGCATTAGTATTTAAAAGAGCAATGAAATTGTATCAAGGACATANAATGAGTAGTGTCTGACTCTGAGACTCCATGGAGTGTAGCCCACCAGGCTCCTCTGCCCATGGGATTTCCCAGGCAAGGATACTAGAGTGGGTTGCCATTTCCTCCTCCAGGGGATCTTCCTGACCCAAAGATCAAACCTGTGTCTCCTGCATTGGCAGGTGGATTCTTTACCACTGAGCCACCAGGGAATCCATTAAGATATATGCATTAGTATTTAAAAGAGCAATGAAATTGTATCAAGGACATAAAAGAAGATCTAGTCATGATTAGGGAGCATACCAGATTCAAGGATAGGAAAGCAATATTACACATCTATTGATTATGCTCAAAGTAATATGTAAATTTAATGGAACTGCAATTAAAACTTGGCTGGAAACTTTCTGGAACTTTAAAATGTTAGTCTAAAGTTTGAGTAGAAAAATAAAAGAGACTGAATAATAAAGGAAATTTTCAAAAGTATAAATAAATAATGATTTTATCTACCAGGTATTAAATGGGTTATAAAATTATAATACTTAAAATAGTATAGAAGAATAGACATTGCTATAAAAAAAAATTAAAAGCTAGAAACAGGCCTTACTCTATGCAAGAATTTAGTATTGATTAAAGTGGCATTTAAATTAATGAGAAATGTTGTGGAATGCTCAATATATGATGCAAGAACAACTCATTAACAGTTTGGGGCCAGGAAAAAATTCAAGGCCTCATACCACGTGTCAAAATAAATTTCATGAAGCATAGAGTTATTATATTAATTAAACCATAAAAGACTAGAATAAAATACAGATTAATATTTTCTTATATTAGCAGACAAGTGGCTTTCTAAGCAAAAGGAGAAAAAAGCAAAAATTAGAACTCGAAAAGATTCTTACACTTGACTATTAAAATGTCAATCTTGTATATATCAGGAAGCACTGCAAAACTAAAATTCAGGAAAACTATTTGTCACATCAAAGAACATAATATTTATTTAAGATTTCTTCTAAATCAATATGAAAAGGACACATCCTTCTCATTTTTAAAATGGACAAAAGGGCAAGACCATGAAGTTCATAGGAGATGAAAGAGAAATGGCCAAAAAACATCAAGAAGTTCATCTAGCTAGAAATCCGCATTACGCAAATTAGGATACTGAGACACCATCTTTCACTTATCACGTTGGTATGGATTTTTTTAAGGTAACACCCAGCTTTGGGGAATTTCCACATCTTCTTGAAAGAGTGTGAATTTATGAAACTTTCTGAAAAGGAATTTGACAATAATTTTCAAAGACCTTAAAAAGGTTCATGTACACCTAAGAGCCTCATGCTTACCCCTCCAGCCTAGAACTCACCCCTGAATTCCAGGTGGATATTCAACAATCCCCACCACCACCATCATCTCTACTTGGGTATCTAACCGATGTTTCAAGTGCTCCACATTCAAAACCAAGGTCCTGATTCCAACTGCCCTTCTGTGCCCCAAAGCTATTCCTCCAACTCAGGAAGAGATAACTCTACCCCTCCCATTGCTCAGACCTAAGACCTTGATGTCCCTGACATCTTTCTTTTATAGATATCAGATCTGGGGATATTAACCTTCAAAACAGATTCAGTTTTCAATCCCTCGTCACCACCTCTCTCATGGAGCAAAGGGCTAGCTGCCTGACACACACAGAAACCAATCCTTTGGCACTGGCTTTTGAGAGAAGAAAGTGCTTTATTTGCAAGGTTAATCAGCAAAAAAGATAGAAGGCAAGATTCTAGAATCTGACTCCTCAACCCAGGATTGGGGTAAATTTTTAGGTGTTAGGAAAATTTCAAACTTGGAAGCTGATTGGCTAGTCTCAAACCTGTCCATACAAGCTATTCTAGTTGCTGGAAGTCAGGTTTTCCTTATTGAAGGATTTCTCACTTTTTAAGGGGTCCCGCAGCAACACTTCTATTTTTTGAGTTCCATAGACTGAAGACTCTTGGTTCCGGAGTCACAGGGAGGCAGGGATTTCTTTCTTGTACATGGACAGTACTGTCTCTATAAAATAACTCAAGGCTTGATTAATCAACAACCTATTGATACTTAAGGAGGCTGAGCAGTTTAAGCTGGTCAATGTTTTACACTGACTGTTGTACAGTGTTTCATCTCTGCACAAACTCCCTGTTCAAGCCACCATGGTTCCGTACCTGGACCATTGTGACAGCCTGTTTGTTTGCCCTGCCTCTACCTTTACCATCTTCCAGATTAATCTCAATAAAGCAGCCAGAAGGAATCTTTTGTCCAACCAGTCCATTCTGAAGATCAGCCCTGGGATTTCTTTGGAAGGAATGATGCTAAAGCTGAAACTCCAGTACTTTGGCCACCTCATGCGAAGAGTTGACTCATTGGAAAAGACTTTGATGCTGGGAGGGATTGGGGGCAGGAGGAGAAGGGGACGACAGAGGATGAGATGGCTTGATGGCATCACTGACTCGATGGACGTGAATCTGAGTGAACTCCAGGAGGTGGTGATGGACAGGGAGGCCTGGTGTGCTGCGATTCATGGGGTCGCAAACAGTCGGACACGACTGAGTGACTGAACTGAACTGAAGTCAAATCACACCACTCCTCATTTAAAATCCTCCACTGGCTCCCATCTAAGAGAAAATCAAAGCTCATTAAAGGCCTGTGATTTATAAGAAAAAAATGCATACTTGGTTGTTCAGATGACCAAAATATACTTCTCACCCATATTTGGTCTTTGTTGACAGTTCCTAACTCATAGCTCCCCAAACCCTTGGAATTTCCTAAGTACTGAGAGTGATAAAGATGTCTGTTTTGTTATGTTAATGAAGTACATGCTTTTCTGGAAAGCATGTAAGAATCCTGGACTGGTTGCCCCTGGAGCCAGCCATGTGATCCTTCCACCTCCTAACCTCCATGGAGCTCAGAGGGACTGGAGATAAAGACCAACAGCCATGGCCAGTCATTTAACCGACCTGGCCTATATAAAGAAGCCACCATAAAGAACCAAAAAGATAGGGCTCAGAGAGCCTGTGGGTTGGTGAACACATGGAGAGTTGGGGAGAGTGCGTGTGGAGAGAGCACAGCAGCTCAGTGGCCCTTTCCCCACCCCCTGCCCTGTGCGTCTCCTGCATCCGGCTGTTTCTGAGTTGCATCCTCTTATAGCAAACCAGTAATCTAGTAAGGAAAATGTTTGCTCTGTATTCTATGAGTTGCTCTTGCAAATGAATCACACCCAAGGGTCGTGGGAACCTCTGATTTATATCCAGTCAGTCAGAAGCACAAATCACAACCTGGACTTGCAATTGGTAAGCTGGGGGTGGGTGGGGCAGTCTTATAGGACTGGACCCTTAAGCTGTAGAATCTGATGTGATCTCTGGCTGGATAGTGTGAGGACTGAGTTGAATTCTTGGACACTGCTGGTGTCCAAAAATTGCTTGTTGGAAGTGAGGGGCGACTCTCCCACACATGTTGGAATTGGGTCCAGGAACCCAAAGAAAGCCTGTATACAATCTGGCTACTTTTCTCACCTAAGCCCAAGAGAAGCCACATAATCATAAGACCCAGTATTGCAGAATGCCAGTGCCAGAAGGATTAGCTTCTACTTCAGCAAGTCTGGGCTGATATACAGAAAAATGCTTCCCTAGAAATACCTCTGACAGTTTGGAATCCCTGAAATTCTAATCCAATACTTCTATCTACAAAAGAACAAACAGGCTTAGAGAATGACTTCCTGGAGATGTGCAGAGTCAACGATACAGTTCTCTCAGAATGTCCTCTTGATCCAGCCCTTCCTGCAGTCCCGGCTAGCTCTTTGAGCCTTCGTGACCTGGCATACAATGTTGTCTCTCCCCGAAAGCTCTGCACTAGCAAACCAGAATTCACATTTAAAATAAATGATCAGAATAAGTGTTATCTTATTTACATGAGAAAATGAAGAATTTCTGTTGTCTGGGCAATCAGAATTGATTTGTTGTTTTTTGGCTCCCTACCAACCAAACATCTTTCCAGTTTGAGGGAAATCCCCCAGGGTGTGACCAACAACCTTGCCCAATTCATCTGTCCCCACTCCTCCAGTGGCAAACCGTCGGCTTCCCTCTTTATCCAAAACCCCATCACACATCTATGGATCTCAGCTGACCCACCTGTTAAGGTGTGTGAGAGGGTTTCCTAGAGTGTTTCAGAGTCATGAGGGTGCCTGGGGCCTCTCTCTGAGCTCAGGTGCAAGTTCCCCAAATACTGCAAAGACCACTATTAAAAAGCTAGCAGAAGAAGCCAGCGAACAAAGAGGCGCCTTAATGATATGCTTTGGAAGCAAGTCTTTTTATAACTTCATTCTTCCCTTTCAATGGCCCCAAATGAAGATGAACTCAGAAAGGAACCCTTGGCAACAGCAGAGGAGAAAACAGCTTTCAAGGGCCTTCGCCTTGTGCCCAAGTTCTTGTTTCAATNCTGAAGAAGCCAGCGAACAAAGAGGCGCCTTAATGATACGCTTTGGAAGCAAGTCTTTTTATAACTTCATTCTTCCCTTTCAATGGCCCCAAATGAAGAGGAACTCAGAAAGGAACCCTTGGCAACAGCAGAGGAGAAAACAGCTTTCAAGGGCCTTCGCCTTGTGCCCAAGTTCTTGCTTCAATAGGAGACAGATTTGGCCTCTCCATCACTCAGTGTGTTACCAAATATCTAGATCATGAGAAATAACAGAAACCAACCTTGGGAGAAACTGTGGCCCAGTCACTCAGAAGCTCTAGGTGGCAGCTGCTGTGATAATCAGCGACTCCTTTCCCTGAGTCTCTCCACCTCTCCCCCTACCTACTTTCAAGTTCCAGCTGAAGGTAGATAGTACCCAGGGCGCAGTGAAGAAAGACCATCTGGAGAGGCTGCTGGGCACTAGAAGTCAAGAGTGTACAAGTTTGTGGATGGTGATGCTGCAGAACTTGTTGGAAATGGAAATCCAGTGTCTATTCTGATAAGAACAGACACTTGCCCTCCATAGCAAATGAGGCCAATTAACCAATCAACTATTAGGTCCCCTCAATGTGGTCATGTTTCGTAAGGGCTTGGACTAGAACAAGCCCTGATGAAACACTGGACACGGAGCAGTGGGGGCAGCCCCAGAAGTCTTGAGTGTTGGGTGCATGCCTGTGGCATGGCCACTTGGGCATGAGCCCTTGAGCAATGGGGCTGACCCAGGGAAAAGGGAAGACCAACAGCCGTGGGGTGAGTTTTTGCTCACTGGTGAAGGACATGTTGCAGGTACTTCATAAACATTTATTCAATGAATATCTTAACCTGATCATTGAGAGACATAGGGGCTTGGCAGAGCCAAAGATGGGAGGAGCTTAAGTCCTTGAATCATCACACAGAAGAAAGCTGCCCATAGACTAGGAATTGTCTCATTGGACTGTTATGTGAGCAATGGTCGGGGTAGCGGGGGGCGGGGAATCTATTGTGTTAAGCCAGTGGGATTTGGGCATTTATTTGTTATAGATGCTCACGTTGTTATTAGAGGCCTAATCAGGGATCTTCACCAGACACAAAGAGGCACCACTGTCCTCTATGGACAGCTTTCCTCCAAGTGATTCAAGGTCTTGGGCCCCTCCCGTCTTTGTCTCTGCCAACCTCTCAGACCATAGAATCTTCTTCTAGCCCCTAGAATAACAGAAAGAAGTCCCACCCACTTCTTGAAAGCTACTGCCCAGAATGGACACACACCATTTTCACTCATGTTTCGAGGACTTGTCACATGGCCAAACATAGATGCAGGCTTAACTGGGAAATACAGTCCTTGTCCGGGCAGCCGCCTCCTAGCAACAATTCACACTATGGGAAAGTGAGCACAAAGGACTGGTAGGTGGAACACTAGCTGTCTCCATCAGGTCCTGATCCTAGACATTCCTCCAGCATTCACTAAGTCTGTGATCTATTTTCCAGCAGGCATCAGGCTGGGGTTTTCTCTGAATATCTCCAGCCCTCCCTTCAACTCTCACCAGCGCAGCAAAACCGCCATACTGCCCTCAAGCCTTTACTGTAAGATCCTCTCACCTCTCACCACAGCTGCCCTGGTGACAGGTTCTTGGCTTGAACCCGCATGGCTGGAGCTATCTCTGCCTGACCTCACCTCACCGTCAGCCTCACTCTTTGGGGGCCTCCTACATAGCGCCCTGCTCCTGGCAGCCCAAACGGAAAGCCAAGCCTCCTGAAGGAGGGCTCAGGGTCCATTCTGTCTATCTCTTAGCCAAAGACGATGGGTCATGACACACAGCGCCTCACTGGTTACTTGTCCTCTTGTTTCCCGTCTCCCCCTACAATCCATCAGGGCAGGAAGTGGAGCTGCCCCTCTGCTTCCTGTTCCTGTCTCACTGGGACTCTCCCTGCACTGATGCTGTTGGTTCCCAAGCTGAACCAGATGAGTGGTCCCAGGCCCCAGATCCTAGGAAAACTGACTGCTAAGGATGCTACTATCCCCTTCCCTGGACACTTGCCTTCGGCAGGATCTGCCTGAGGTTACTCTCCCCGGCCAACCAGTGACATTTGAGTGGCACTTGACTGATGGCATGGAGGTACAAATGCTAGCCCAAGTCTCCAGTGGTGACACAATTCATGCTCAGAGCTCCTTGTGGCATCAGGCTGAAGCTGGCCTCTCTCTCATGCTCCCTTGTGTCTCTGTAAGAGCACTCTGCAATAAATCACTCTCATAAGAAACCCCATCTCAGGCTCTGATTCTAGGAAGCTGATTTAAGACCCTCCCTTATATCAGATCCGCCTCTTCTTTCTCAAGGTGGCACCTGCTTTCTTCTTTTTCCAGAGCTATATTAGCAGACAGGATGCAGAAAAAGAGAAATCAGTTTGCAGATAGCAAAAAAAAAAAAAAAAAAAAAAGCCTTGGGAAGTGCAATGAAAATATTGCCCAAAAGAGACTATAAAGTGTTGAACACCACGCTGTCCATGAAAACTCTTGCCAGGAACCCTAGCATGGCCCTGGAGCTCTGCCTCTTGGAGAGAGGCCACCCACCTAACGAGGAGGACTTGTGACCTGGATTCCACGGATGCTATGCATTAAGTTGATCCTTGTCCCTGAGCCACCTCTGGCCTTACATTGCCTTCCCCAAGGCAAAACCTACTCCTTGTTACTGTGGTGGCCATTTGGGGGAATTAGAAAAGCAAAGGGGTTAAGAGAGAGAGAGAGAGAAATGCAAAAGGAACAGATAAGAATCGCAAGAGAAAGTGTGAGAGCATCATCTTTCAAAAAACGTCCAAGCACCCCTTTCTTTGGCCCGTCAGGAAATCCACACCCTCTTTCCCGGCCCCAGGAGGTGCATCCCTGGCTAGATCCTGGAACCTGCGATCCACAGA
>SJYW01011579.1:0-22873 GCA_006410735.1 Raphicerus campestris | reverse complement strand
AAAAAAAAAAAAAAAAAAAAGCCTTGGGAAGTGCAATGAAAATATTGCCCAAAAGAGACTATAAAGTGTTGAACACCACGCTGTCCATGAAAACTCTTGCCAGGAACCCTAGCATGGCCCTGGAGCTCTGCCTCTTGGAGGGAGGCCACCCACCTAACGAGGAGGACTTGTGACGTGGATTCCACGGATGCTATGCATTAAGTTGATCCTTGTCCCTGAGCCACCTCTGGCCTTACATTGCCTTCCCCAAGGCAAAACCCACTCCTTGTTACTGTGGTGGCCATTTGGGGGAATTAGAAAAGCAAAGGGGTTAAGAGAGAGAGAGAGAGAAATGCAAAAGGAACAGATAAGAATCGCAAGAGAAAGTGTGAGAGCATCATCTTTCAAAAAACGTCCAAGCACCCCTTTCTTTGGCCCGTCAGGAAATCCACACCCTCTTTCCCGGCCCCAGGAGGTGCATCCCTGGCTAGATCCTGGAACCTGCGATCCACAGATCCACAGAAGTGCTTTCGGTGTTTGATGCATCCTAGACATGTGGCTGCAGGTAGCGGGGGAGAAGGGCAGGGCCCACAGGCCTCTGGGTGACGGGAGAGCGGGGCGAGGGTGGTGGATGTAGAGGGTTAAGAAACTGGCAGTTTGCACCAACACCCTCCACTCCTTTCAATTTCTTTTCTGAGAATTTAAATGCATTCTGTCACAGTGAGTTATGTCACCCGGAGGAAATGCCCAACTCGGCGACGTTTTTAAAGATTATNACCCACAGAAGAAGTGCTTTCAGTGTTTGATGCACCCTAGACATGTGGCTGCAGGTAGCGGGGGAGAAGGGCAGTGCCCACAGGCCTCTGGGTGACAGGAGAGCGGGGCGAGGGTGGTGGATGCAGAGGGTTAAGAAACTGGCAGTTTGCACCAACACCCTCCACTCCTTTCAATTTCTTTTCCGAGAATTTAAATGCATTCTGTCACAGTGAGTTATGTCACCCGGAGGAAATGCCCAACTCGGCGACGTTTTTAAAGATTATTTTTTAGATCACCTATCACTATCCATTTGAGGAACGATTGTTCAATCCGAAAAAATAAATTCAAAACTGCCCCCTTCTAAGCAAGATGGAAAAATGACTTTCCCTGTTCTTTCCCTTTTTTTTTCCTTTTTACTTATTTTTTTAAAAGAAGGCTTATTTCTGAAGGACAGATTTGAAAATCTGTTTTCACCTTGACATTCTGGCTAGATTTGAGCAGCTCAGTAAGCTGAAGATCATGCCTTGTCAGACGGGTAAACAAATGAATGTACAGCGAGCTGTGTGACCTCAGGCAATTCACTTAACCTCTCTGAGCCTTAATCTCCTCAATTGTTTCACTGAAGTAACAATGCTGACCATGAGCATCAAATGAAATGATGTCCAGACAGTCCTTGAACCTGAGACAGATGTAAGGTGTCTGTTCCACTAAACTGTCAATTCCTAAAGAGCAGGGAGCAGGCTCTGGCCAATTCTGCCCTCCCTGTGGATCTTATTATATAGGGCCCTGCCCACCTAGAGTGTTTAATAAATGTTGGATGGGTGGACAGTTCAATGGGTGATGGTTTGGTGGGTGGAGGTTTGCATGTACAAAGAGATGGATGATTGAAGGAGGGGTGGATGGAAGTGATGGTATGTTGGGAAATAGCTATTCAAGAAAAAAAAAAGATTCTGAAAAGCCCTTATGACAAGTTCCCCAATTTCCATAGTGTGAATATTGATACCTTGGCCACCAACATGACAACCCTGAATCCAGAGTTTGAAAGAGAGGTGCAAAACTGGCATCTGCAAGTCTGTAGCAGGCAGTTCTTGTACTGGAGTGGACGGATGGAAGGAAGAGAAAGAGGGGAAGCAGTAATGAAGAAGGCAGGACCGGACTCCCTGGTGGTACAGCTGTCACACAGCCGCCTTGCAACGGGGGGATGTAGGTCAGGGAACAAAGATCCCACACGTTCGGGACAACTAAGCCTGAGGGCCACAACTAGAGAGCCCGCGAGTCACAGCAGCTCTCGCTCCTAAGATCTGAGGCAGCAAAAATATAAATAAAGACTCTTTAAAAGAAAGAAAGAAGGTAGGAAGGAAGGGAGAGGGAGAACCACGAATAAATATTTACCATAGAGAAGAAAATAAAAATATTCTGGTACCAGGGAACACAAGGAAGAGCAATGCCTGAGGAGGCAGGCAATCTGCTTTCGCCACCATTCCTCATGGACACTCATCTTCTGGAGCAAATTATTTCCTCTTCCAGGATGAGGGTGGGAGTGGAGTTAACGCAGTGCAAAACAATGGTCCCCAATTAGTTTTAAGAATTGGAAACCTATTTTCCAGTAAAATCTTACTTGAAAAGCACGATAATAATTACAACTGATATTTATTAAGCATTTGCTATGTACTGGGTACAGTCTAAGCACATTGCATGGAGTCCTCCCAACAACTCAGTAAAACAGATAACCCGAGTATCCCTCAACTACCGGAGAGGCTGAGGCACTTGCTTGAAAGTGAAAGTGAGTCACTCAGTCATGTCCGACTCTTTGCAACCCCATGGACTGTAGCCCACTAGTCTCCTCTGTGCATGGGATTCCCCAGGCAAGAATACTGGAGTGGGTTGTCATTTCCTTCTCCAGGGGATCTTCCCGACCCAGAGACCCAGGTCTCCCACATTGCAGACAGGGAAATTACCAGGGAGGCACTTGCTTAAGCTCACATAATAAATAGCAGATCTAAGATTTAGGTACAGGCGACGATGGCAGTCCTAACCATTCTGCTCTCCTGCCCTTATCTATCAAAAGGAGAAGAAGCTGAACTGCCCCCTGTAGATCCTAAGCTCAGCAATTCCAGAGGCCCCACAGAGAGCCAGATTGTTGGAAAAGAAGCTGGGGGAACGGGTGTTGATCCTAGTTCTGCTCCTGGTTGGCTATGTATCCTTAGAAAAACTCTTGCCCTCTCTGAGCTTCAGTTTTCTCATTTATAAAACAAAGTGGACATTCCCTACAACTATTATAAACTATACATTGGGCAATTCTCACGAGAAGGATCAAGAAGACTTCAAAGAAGAACAGCTCAAATAAGTCACATTACACACAGTTTATTTACTTCTAGGACATCAAGACCCATATGATTTAGAATGCATCCATTTTTGAGGTTATATGAGTCTTTTTTTTTAAAGTAGCAACTATTTATCCAATTAAATTAAATCTTAGGACCTCCCTGGTGGCAGAATGGATAGCAGCCAATGCAGGGAACACAGGTTCCATCCCTGGTCTTGGAGGGATGCTTCAGAGCAGCTAAACCCACGTGCCACAACTACTGAGCCTATACATTGCAGCTACTGAAGCCCATGTGCCTAGAGCCTGTGCTCCACAAAGAAAAGTCACTACAGCGAGAAGTCTATGCGCCATAACGAAGGGTAGCCCCGCTAGCCACAACTAGAGAAAGCCCACACCAAGCAACAGAGACTCAGTACAGCCAAAACCTTTAAAAATAAATACATTTTCAAAGTAAATGAGCTAATTAAATCCTGTAGGGATGACTTTATTTTCAAGGGTACTTACTTTGAAAGTCACTTTTGTTAATGCAGAGGAATATTTAGTTACTAGCAATATTTAGCACTGCCTTCACGTACAATTTTACAAATCTGCATGAAATCCCACCTGTTTCTGGGGCTGGAAACAGCAACAACAACAAAAGCAAAAGGTGGTCGGCGTGCTGAGTATTACTTTCTTTGGGACTCAGATCTCTTTGGGAATCTAAAGAGAAATTTGGACTTTTCTCCCCAGAGACATGCAGACACTTGCCAAACTGGGTATAGCTTTGGGACAGGAGGGATGAGGGGGACTGCCAGTCCTAGGCATCAGGAGAAGGCAGGCTCTTAGTAGAAACAAGAGTATCTCTGAGGTGCCAGGTAACTCTTCAGGTCCACGTTTCAGCATCCTCAATCAAGGCAGTAAAGATAGCCAGAAGCAGTGCCTGAGATTTTAAAATGAATTCTCTTGATAAATAAATCTCTTAATGAAATACAAGCAATTAAGCTAAAAGTCCTATCAAATGCAACCTGTCACTCAGCAGGCTGACACTTAATTGAATTTCTTTTTCCATCCCCTGGCTCCTTTTCCCTGATAAACAAATTCATTCACTTCGGATCAAGTTTCCCTAACCCAGAAACCAATGAGAGTCAATCAACTAATTGACACAACAAAGGCTTCTATTCAAAAAAAACTTTCCCTAATTAAAGTGGGCATGAAATTTTATAATACTCTGGTGCCTGATATTAATTACTCTGTGGTTAACCCCCTCCCTGCCTCCTTAGGGGCCTGGCAGTGGATTGGAGTTAAGGAAGGCATCTCAGACCCAGGTACAAGTCTGAGTTCCAGGTTTATCCTGAGTTCACTGTGTGATCTTGGGAGGTCACACCTTCCTGTTTCTCATCAGGCATGGACATCAGGGGTAGAAGCTGCTTCGAGCTCTAACCATTATCTTTTATGATCCAGAAGAGAGTCCGATGGCATAGTCTTCCCTCGGTGCCTGCAGGTCAGCCAGCCACTGGCAGGAGCCCTTGCCCAGCACTGAACTGAAAATCCCGCGTGTGGTCAGCAGGCTGCCTCTGCCTCTACCTGGAGACACAGCAGCCCCTGACTGCAAATGCCCCTCTCCCCACAAACCCATCCACACACTCCCGGCACACTCCTTACACACGTCTGTACAGTCTCTCCTTGCTGCACTCTGCCCACACACACTACATCAAGGCCAAGCATGTACATGGATTGACAGACACCCTCACTTATGCACGTGAAACATACACTTGGCAAGCGTGTGAGCACACACTCTCTTACAGAGTAAGACCTCCAATCAAGGCCACACACACTCTCACTCCTCCTGAAACACACACCCTGATTTAGACACACACCCCTCTAGAGAGCAGATTTGAAGCCCCGAGTGCACACTCATTTCCTTACCCCAGACTCAGAAGCACGTGCTGGGTACTACCTGGTCCCAGACTCTTCTCTAGAGTAAACTCCCTTTGGAAAGGCTGTGCGCACACGCATGTGCACTTACACACCCATAGGCTCCTCTCCTCACTGTCAGATGTGAACCTGAACAGCATATGACCCAGTTTCCCAACCGTAAGGAAGCTTTGGCTGGAATCTCAGAAATCTAGTGATCAGCCCAATGGACTTGTCCAGAACTGTCTGGGCTCCAAAGTTTCTTTCCTTCAACAAAGGGCTACTGAGTGTGCCAGGCCCTGCTGGGGGGAAGAAAGTGAACGAGACACAGTCCCCCAGAAGCAGCTCTGTTCCTGTGACCCCTGCTCAGACACGCCAGCTGACAGTGAGGGCCCAGTCCCTGGACACTGACAGCCCCGGGACTCTAGTTTAGAGGTGGCTTTTTCAAGACGTCATAGTCAAGGTGCCTTTGAGCCAGGCCTTACAGGACACAGGAGAGGGTGTACGAGGCAGAGATACAGTATGAACAAGCACATGAGTCTGGGCAGTGGGGGCACAAAGGGGCAGGGCCAGGCAGGGCCAGGCATGCGTGTGGGCAGCCCAGTTCCAGCGCTCACTGTGTTTGGGGCAGGGGCAATCACTGAACATCTCTGAGCCTCCCTTGCGTTGCATGAAAAATGGGGATGTTAGGGGCTTGTCTGGTGGTCCCGTGGTTCAGACTCTGAACTTCCAGTGCAGGAGGCACAGGTTCAATCCCTGGTCAGGGAACTAAAGTCTCACACTGCAGTGTGGCATGGCCAAAAAAAAGTTTTTCATTAAAAAAAAAAAGAAAAAAACAGGGTTGATAGTATAGTAACTGCCACAGAAGGACCATACATTCGCTCAACAAATAGAGAGGAGCAGCTACTCTGTGCCAGGCAGTGTCCTGGGCACGTGGGACTGTTGTGAAAATGACAGGGGGGTGATGAACGCCAGCTCTTGGCGCCATATTTGCTCACACTGGACACTAGCTTGGCGGGCCTGAGTGCTAGTGGGAAGAGGCGACTCTGGAGTGAATGGAGGTGGGGGCGTTGGTGCTCTTGGGCCAAGGGAGCAGGAGGGAGCAGAGGGAAAGATGGAAGGGCAGAGACTGAGGCTGGGAGGCCAGCCTGGAGGAAGAGGGTGAGGGGCTGGTGATGGAGCCCCCAGGCTCAGCTGCATCTCCAGGTGAGAGACACTGTCTCAGCCCTGACCTCCCCTGGTCAGCGCCCTACTTGGATTCCTTCCAGGGCAGGAGCAGATTTCCCCGACAGGTTTTCGCCAAGCCAGGCAGGGGTGGAGGTGAGGGGGCCCCCTTTCCCTCCCCCTCGGACACAGAGTAGAAGCTCCAGTATCTAATGCCTTCGGTTGGGCTCATCTCATCTTCCTGACTCTGTTTTCATGTTTTCCTCTCTCACGCTGGCTGTGTGGAGCACATCTCTCAGAAAATACTTGCTTTTGAAAGTTGTTGCCATAACAACCACTTCATTACACGCCAGGCCCAGTATCTCAGAAATGCAGAATCTTCCCTTAAAAGCGTGCGCTGCACATCAAAGGGGAATAGGAGCTCATTATTTTTACATTATTTTGCAGGCAAATAGATATTTTCCAATACACATTTCTTTTCTAAGTTGATTTTCTTGTTCAGTAGAAATGCACATTTCTTTCTTAACACTTTCCTGCCTGTAGGGCTCGGGGCCTAGAAACGTTAAGTTCCTCAAAGCAGGAGGGAGAAGACATTTCTTTTGCTGGGAGATCCATCCCCCAGCCCACGAAGGGTGGTTTGCTCTAATTCACAATTAGACTGCACCCAGAAATTCTGGAACAGGCAGAAATTCTCAGTGTAGCACACACAAGCCTTTCTCAGTCTGACTTTGTTCTAACCAAGGTTTCATAACAAGTGAAGCTAATGACTTAAGGAGCCAAATCAAAACTAAACCAAACAAATATCTTAACCAGTTGAGGTGGAGACATGCTCCAAAATTTTGTTTTCTGAACTAGAGGGTGCTGTCAGAATTTAACAGGCTCCTGTAAGTGAAGGCCTAGCATATATCTCTCCCTTTACTACCGCAAATGCATGGTGATTTTTGTCTGTCTGTTTCATCACCAGAACCTTGAAAAGTGCCTGGGCTGATAGGGGCTCAGAAAATATTTGTTGAATGGACTAATGGATGAACGTGCTGGAAACACCATGTCTTGTAACAATTCTGCAGAGAAAGGAATCATCATCCCCATGATACAGGTAAAGAATTTGAGGTTTATAGTAGTTAATACCATAATAATAATTATAATGACTGACATTTAAATTCTTTATCAAAGCATAATATGCATAGATCCCACAAGCCATGCAGTGTGGCCAAAATAATAACAATAAGATGTGTAGAGAAGAATGCATCGATCTTAAGTACACAGCTCCTTGAGTTTCTATAAACTGAATAGCCCTGGGTAACCAGTACCTGGGCTTCCCAGTGGCGCAGTGGTAAAGAATCCACCTGTCAGTGCAGGAGATGCAAGAGACGCGGTTTCAATCCCTGGGTCAGGAAGAAACCCTAGAGTACGAAATGGCAATCCGCTCCAGTATCCTTACCTGGAAAATCCCATGGACAGAGGAGCCTGGAGGGCTACAGTCCACAGGGTCATAAAGATTTGGACACACTAAACACACACACACACACACAACCAACACCCAGATCAAGAAACGAAACATTCGGAGGGAAGAAGGGGGCTGTAAGCAGGACCAGCTTTCCTGGTGGCCTTACAAGAATCCATTATGATGCTACACATTTGTTCCAGGTGGATTTCTGTATCTGCTCTATTTTACATCAGGAGGGGCAAGGCCCGCTTAGAGTCACTAAATCCCACAGCTGCTATCCTGACCTCTAACGTCATAGGTTAGTTGTGCCTGTTCTTGTGATTTCTGTACATGGAGCCACACAGTGGCTCCCCTTTCATGCGTGACTTCTTCCCCTTGTCTCTTTTGGTTTTGGCCACTTGACTTGTGGATCTTAGTTCCCTGGCCAGAGACTGAGCCTGGACAGTGAGCGTGCTGAGTCCTGACCACTGGGCAACCCGGGAATTCCCATGCGCTCTGGGGTGTTTTGGGGTGAGTTCATTTTAGCTTTAGTTTTTGGCTGCACCATACAGCATGCGGCATCTTAGTTCCCCTACCAGGGATTGAATCTGTGCCCCCTGCCATGGAAGCGTGGAGTCCTAACCACTGGACCTCCAGGGAAGTCCTTATAATGCTTTTCAGATTTGTCCACATTGTGGCAGGTAGCTGACCATCACCCACCTCTCTGCTAACAGCGGCTAATTTTTAATGAGCATTTACTATGTGCTGGGTAAGTTCATTTAATCCTCCCAACACTCTTAAGATGAAACCATTGTCTTAAGTGGTTTGCCTGGAATCCCAAAAACAATAAGTAGGGAGCTGAACTCAGAAATGTATGATCTCCAAATTCCTGCTGTTGTCAGGAACCTTTTTCCTGGCTGACTCAAGGCTTGCGCTAGCAAGTCAATAGCTGGACCAGGCTGGGGGTAAGGAGGGGGCTTCTTACTCTAACTTGAAATGGCCCCAGCATCTTTAAGCCTCAGCCTCTTATAACTGCTTTTATATTTTATAAAATATTTTGTATTTCTCAGGTTCCTGACCTCATTGTCAGGCTCTCAGCTGCTCCCTCCTGCCCATGTCAATATGCCTGCCAGTCACCACACCAAAAGCTCTTGTTACTTCTAATCCATTATGACCAGGAAGCCAAAAATACAGGGGTTATTAGAACTGTGTGCAAAACAAGAGATAATGGCTGGGAATAAGGGCTTGCCTCACATAGGTCTACTGACAGTGAGATCTGTGATAGCTTCACTTCTGTTTGTTTCCTAGGTCTACAGACATGAAGTATCTAGATAAGCCAAGGACCTCTCCAGTACATTTCTTCTCATTCTGAATGCTTTAATTAAAAGTTTTCTGGTTGGGGTCTGAGGGCCTCACTCCTGTAGTATTTCTGTAGCTTATGCTGATGGTCTGTGCCTGACAGGTTAGCTCAGGTCTTTGTAGTCCTGAATTCTCATCAGACCAAGCAGCCAAGAGGAACACAGATGGCTCTGCAGCTCTTGGCTCTGAGGCAGAAATGCGTGCTGAAGTGATACTGGGAGGACTGGCTCCTGACCCCATAGCAGAGCTGGTCTCCCGTATCCTGGGCTTTCAGGGGTCTGTTCCAGCTCCCCTCTCCTGGGCACACCTGTCCCACCCACTCAGGTCTCAAGGTCTGCCGTGCACTTACCTGATTCTGGACCTGCCCTGGGTGCATCATGTAAGCAGGATGGGACCCACTCAGCCTCCTTTCCCAGCAGCCTCCCGCTTCTGTGCTGTGAAGCCCTCTTGGAAAGTCAGGTCCCGTCCTAGTCCTCCATCCCAGCCTATCCTTCCCTCCATCAGAGCTCTCACTTATCTCAACTGGGTATTGGCTCTCACTCTCTCTCTGTATATATATGGGTTTCCCTGGTGGCTCAGACGGTAAAGAATCTGCCTGCAGTGTGGGAGACCCAGGTTCAATCCCTGGGTCAGGAAGATTACCCTGGAAGAGGGCATGGTAACCCACTCCAGTATTCTTGCCTGGAGAATCCCATGGACAGAGGAGCCTGGCGGGCTACAGTCCTTGGAACTACAAAGAGTCAGACAGCTGAAGCAACTTAGCACACATTCAGACATACACACACATAAATATATATTTGGCCACATCAAATGGCTGTGGGATCTTAGTTCTCTGACCAGGAAATGAATGTGGGGCCTATGGCAGCAAAAGCACCTCTAGAGCCCTCACCACTGGACTGCCAGGGATTTTTCCCTCAATATTTTTTTAATGAAAACCTAAACCTTCTCTCTGCTCACCTTACCCCTCTTGAAAGAAGCCAATTTTGCATCTATTAACCAATTCATTTCCACTTTCCTAACTTCTTATATTCACATCTGCCCTCTGGAATCTCCTCTGAACCAGTTTTTAACACTTTATTAGTTTTTTCAGTAATTAATGGGTTAAAAAACCTTTTAACACTGTTAAAAAAAAAAAAAAGATAATCTGTCCTATGGGCTCACATCATGAACATGAGCACTCGCTTTTCCTGAGTTTCACACTCCCCTAAATCCAGGGCCTGACACCAGAGAGAGCGTCTCTCTTTATGGACAGAGACAGCTATCTGCTCATGTTTTGACACTTCTCACAGAAGCTCTGATGGCTGTGCTGTGAAAAGCCATCCCACCCTGGGCCCATGGCTCACATTTGGCAACTATGTCCCTTTAATGGATGCACGCGTGTCTATTGTGGGTACAAACATAATGGTTTCCATGGAGACCTGGTCACAATGACTAATTAGACAAAAGAAGAGTGTTTTTCAAAGCCTTGAAAGACATCATGAATGTAATAAATGAACATCATCTTAGTCAACTGATATATTCTTCTTATTTCTCCCTGCTGCTGCTGCTGCTAAGTCACTTCAGTCATGTCCGACTCTGTGTGACCCCATAGACAGCAGCCCACCAGGCTCCCCCGTCCCTGGGATTCTCCACGCAAGAACACTGGAGTGGGTTGCCATTTCCTTCTCCAATGCTAGAAACATCAAAAAATGGTCCCTGGTGATTCAACCTTATTATGGAGTTGGACTCTCTAGCCACTGGGTCAGAGCCTTCTAGATTCTTAACTACAGGATTCTGATCCTGACCTTCCAAAAGCAGCCACGGGGGCACTTGTCCACTACCACCATTTGCAGACTGTCCCACCTGGCCCCACCTGCTTACTCTCATAACAGCCATTAAGGAGACCAGGGATGCTCCAGATTCAGGGGACCTCGTCCTAACCACTCCAAAGGACCAGCCTGACTCAGCCATCAGCTGCCCCTCTGAGTTCACCGGCCACCTTCATTTGATTCAGATACTGGGTGTGTGAAAATTGATAAAGGGAAATCGCAACTACACTTGTAGTTAGGAAGGCCTATAGATAGTGCTTTCCTACTCATTGTTGTTCAGTTGCCAAGTCATGTCCAACTCTCTGAGACCCCATGGACTGCAGCACGCCAGGCCCTGTCCCTCACTGTCTCCCTGAGTTTGCTCAAAGTCCTGTCCATTGAGTCAGTGATGCCATCCAACTCTCATCTTCTGTCACCCCCTTCTCCTCCTGCCCTCAATCTTTCCCTGCATCAGGGTCTTTTCCAAGGCATCAGTTCTTCACATCAGGTGACCAAAGTACTGGAGCTTCAGCTTCAGCATCAGTCCTTCCAGTGAATATTCAGAGCTGATTTCCTTTAGGATTGGCTGGTTTGATCTCCTTGGACCAGCTTTTTCACTCTCCTCTTTCACCATCAAGAGGCTCTTTAGTTCCTATTCAGACTCATCATCAATCACCTCAAACAGGAAGACAACAGTCACCTCCAACAGGAAGACCTCAGTTACTGACCCCAACAGGAAGATACCTACCTACCTTGCACCGACAGAAAGTGCCACTATTTTACTACCCCAACAGAAGGAAGGAAGACTTCCTTCCTGCCCAGCAACAAGTCCAGCCAATAAGAGACTGTCGTCACCTAAACTTTTACTTTCCTCCAATGAACTTAAATTTTTTCCTACTGTCTTCCAATGAACTTGAATTTTTTTTCCTTGCTGATGACTTCCTTTCCTTGCCCTGCCCTCCTTGCTATAAAAGGCTTCCATGTTGTGTAACCCCTCAGGGTATCTCCTTGCCAGATGAGATGCTGCCTGACTCATAAATTGTTTAAAAAAGCCAATTAGATCTTCAATTCACTCAGTTAAATTTTATTCTCTAATAGATGCAACTTGTAGTCTCTATACCGCCAACAAAACTGGGGGCAATGAGTATTAACTATCCCAGATTGTAAAGAAAAGTTATCCTTTTCCCCAAGGGGTTGTAAACTTAGCATAATGTGCCAGCAAAAATCTCAGAAGTGAGAGAACCACCCCAGCTATTTCTTCCAAAGGCTGTACACTGATCTGCTTAAGCTTTCCCATTTCTTTCCTGCCCCTCATCCTACCACATCAGACTTTTTTAAAGTGTTCAGAACACAAAATACCAAGACCTGAAACTATGACTTGGCAAGGAAAACTAACCTGTCCTAGATATACTGAACACTGAGTCCCAAAGCCACTCCATATAACAGCAGAATAATAATAATTAATCTGGATAGAAATGAGAAATGCCTGGACATAAGGCAAACATGCTTCAGCCAACAGCCCAAGAAAAAAGTCATCTAAAGGTAAAGTACCAGTCTCGAAGAAAATATAACCTAAAGCAAAAGAAAATTTTGCCAAAATGCTGTTATAAAACTGCAAAATAAGAATACAAATATATTAAAAGCATAAATTCTCAATAACAAATATAATGGAAGAAATGACAGAGACATAAAAATTTTGAAGAGTTAAAAAGTGAATGGACAAGTAGTAATTGACCCGGAAAAAAGAGAAAATTGAGATTTGTGTGTGTGTGTGTGCCTGTAGGGTGGAGAACCTGCAGACAGTAAACTGACTGAAGCCACAGAACTCTGCATTGACCGGAGTACCAGTGAGGCTGGGGTGCAGGAGATACGGAAACAGCAGTGGCCAGGAGGCTGTATGCTGAGCATTTAGAGCTCCAGACCCGCTTTCCTGACCCTGAAAATCCAGGTGATGGTGTCTCCCACCCAGCAGCAGAAGAAAGTGGGACATTTTCTCCCTGGAAAGGTTGAAGTCAGAGGCTCACGTACGAACATCAATTACAGCTAACTAGTTGGTATGGGGTGCTGTAACGAAAACACTAGGATTTAGTAAAAGACTGTACAGTAAACAGGGGAAGATGGAAGTCCAATCCTTGCTTGGCCCCAGAACACTGGCAGACAGCCTGGTCCCATGAGGCGGGAGAGCAAAGGCCTCCTCTCAGAGAAAATCAGCCCAAGAGAAAAAACTTAGAGATACTGACATTCAGGTCTTCCTAGGGCACATCTTAATCCCATCTCTTTACCCCAAAGTGAAGCCCCCAGCCAACAAACACCAACAAACACCCAACCCCAAACTCACTCAGAGACTCCAATAAGCCTTGTAGTGCCCTCCTCTTAAATTCACGCCAATAGCCAGGGGTCACCAGATAGTTGGAGGAAAACTTGAAAGCTGACAGATAAAGAACAAAGGAAACAGAACACAGCTTCCAAAAGCCCAACACACCTGAAGAAGGATGAGAAAAGGGAAAGTATAATTACAGGGGCGACTCATAGTAAATTAAAAGTAATGATAAGAGCAGCGCAAAAGGTTATTTAGAAATATGGAAGTAAGACTGGGAGGAAATAACTTAGACTTGAAGGAGGTTGGCAAGAATGAAGAAAAGTAGGAGAGAGTTGATTTTCCTTATGAAACTGGGAAATTTGACTGACGTTTCAAACTATGTGCATTTACACTTTTTTTAAAAGGAAACGAAGTATTTTTTTTTAGAAAAATAAACTTCCGAGTCATTAAATCTTCAAGCATTCAGGCAGAAAAAGCAAATGATCTACAAATGAGAAAAGGCCTCAGGCTGGACTGTGACTTCCACTCAGCAACAGTCAAAGCCAGAAGATTTAGGAAAATGGTGCTTCAGTTGAAAATACATGTGAGCCAAGGTCTTCCTGTCCTGTATAGATGTTGTTCAAGTACAAAGGCAACGGGCATCAGCTAACTAAGAGTCTACTTTACTTATGACTTTCTCTTGGAAAAACTACTTGATAATAAAATCTAGCAAGGAAGAGATAAATAAAAAAATAGAAAACTCAGAGAGGGAGACATCCTAGCAAAAGGACTAAGCATGAGAAATGAGTCTATCCAAAATTAGAGTTTATACTAATTGTCATTTCATTTAAATATCAATGTTCTAAAATGTAACAATGTAAAAATATCATATATTAACATGTACATATGGAATCTAGAAAAATGGTACAGATGAACCTATTTCCAGGGCGGGAACAGAGATGCAGGCATACAGAACGGATCTGCGGACACAGAAGGGGAAGGGGAGGGTGGGACAAATTTGGAGGTTGAAACTGACATATAGACTGTACCACGTGTAAGACAGACAGCTAGTGGGAACCTGTGGTATAGCACAAGGAGTTTAACTTGGGGCTCTGTGATGACCTAGAGGGGTGGGATATGGGGGAGGGAGATGAAAGAAGGAGGGGATATATATATACATATAGCTGATTCACTTCATTGTACAGAACAGACCAACACAACATTGTAAAGCAATTAAATTCCAATAATAATTATGAAGATGAGTGAAGTAGGAAAGAAATGGAAGAAGGCCAGTGTAATGTCCTATAGAATAGGACATTCCATTCTACCTAACATGCAAATATGTCATTTAAAAACACTCAGATTTCAAGGATGAGATGATTGGATGACATCACTGACTCAATGGACATGAACTGGAGCAAACTCCGAGAGAGAGTGCAGAACAGAGGAGCCTGGTGTGCTGCCATCCATGGGGTGGTGAAGAGTCAGACACAACTTAGCAACTGAACATACACACAAACATCAATACAATGGGCTCAGCGATAAAAGAGAGTGAACTAAAACACACGACCCCGTTAATCTCAAGCGCAATATGCTAAGTGAAAAAAGTCAGACTGAAAAGCACGTTTTGTATGTGTTATATGATTTTCTGGAAGAGGCAAAACAACAGGCACAGAAGGATCAGTGGATGCCAAGGTCCATGTGTGGAAGAAGGGGTGGACTAAAGGGGTGACAAAACCATTCCACATCTTGATTATGGTGTGACTACATGACCACACATTTGTTAAAACGCGTAGAACTGCCTCTACACTGCTCTGTGAAAAATGCATCAGGACAGGAACGCAGACAGTAAGTCACAGACTTTTCACAAAATATGCCGTGTCTTTTGATTTAACGGGCNGGTGCTGTAACGAAAACACTAGGATTTAGTAAAAGACTGTACAGTAAACAGGGGAAGATGGAAGTCCAATCCTTGCTTGGCCCCAGAACACTGGCAGACAGCCTGGTCCCATGAGGCGGGAGAGCAAAGGCCTCCTCTCAGAGAAAATCAGCCCAAGAGAAAAAACTTAGAGATACTGACATTCAGGTCTTCCTAGGGCACATCTTAATCCCATCTCTTTACCCCAAAGTGAAGCCCCCAGCCAACAAACACCAACAAACACCCAACCCCAAACTCACTCAGAGACTCCAATAAGCCTTGTAGTGCCCTCCTCTTAAATTCACGCCAATAGCCAGGGGTCACCAGATAGTTGGAGGAAAACTTGAAACCTGACAGATAAAGAACAAAGGAAACAGAACACAGCTTCCAAAAGCCCAACACACCTGAAGAAGGATGAGAAAAGGGAAAGTATAATTACAGGGGCGACTCATAGTAAATTAAAAGTAATGATAAGAGCAACGCAAAAGGTTATTTAGAAATATGGAAGTAAGACTGGGAGGAAATAACTTAGACTTGAAGGAGGTTGGCAAGAATGAAGAAAAGTAGGAGAGTTGATTTTCCTTATGAAACTGGGAAATTTGACTGACATTTCAAACTATGTGCATTTACACTTTTTTAAAAAGGAAACGAAGTATTTTTTTTTTTAGAAAAATAAACTTCCGAGTCATTAAATCTTCAAGCATTCAGGCAGAAAAAGCAAATGATCTACAAATGAGAAAAGGCCTCAGGCTGGACTGTGACTTCCACTCAGCAACAGTCAAAGCCAGAAGATTTAGGAAAATGGTGCTTCAGTTGAAAATACATGTGAGCCAAGGTCTTCCTGTCCTGTATAGATGTTGTTCAAGTACAAAGGCAACGGGCATCAGCTAACTAAGAGTCTACTTTACTTATGACTTTCTCTTGGAAAAACTACTTGATAATAAAATCTAGCAAGGAAGAGATAAATAAAAAAATAGAAAACTCAGAGAGGGAGACATCCTAGCAAAAGGACTAAGCATGAGAAATGAGTCTATCCAAAATTAGAATTTATACTAATTGTCATTTCATTTAAATATCAATGTTCTAAAATGTAACAATGTAAAAATATCATATATTAACATGTACATATGGAATCTAGAAAAATGGTACAGATGAACCTATTTCCAGGGCGGGAACAGAGATGCAGGCATACAGAACGGATCTGCGGACACAAAAGGGGAAGGGGAGGGTGGGACAAATTTGGAGGTTGAAACTGANCTCCATCAAACATATGTTATTCTCTGATCTCATGAGAAAGGACAGGGTCCCAAAGTTCAACTCTCATTCTTCAAGGTCCAGGCCTGGGCTGAAAAGACAAGGTTCCTGTGAGGGTCATTTACCCAGCCGGGAGTCTTCCTCCAGCATCCTGTCTGCATCCTCCCATCAGTGGTGAGACATGAAGTGAGGTGACCGATCTCAGCTGACGGTGCCCTTAGGATTGGGTTCTCCAGACCCCGCCCAGCCGTCATCACGCAGGAAGCCAGGCACCCAGGACCCCACTTGCCCTCGGGCTTGCCATTTAACCTGGAAAGAATCATTTGTACGGGACCCAGAGAAATACATGTAGCAGATACCAAGCAGGTTCACTCCCCACTCAGCTCATCACAATTGTCCTCCTTTGAGAACAGCCCCGGCCACAGCAGTGGACCTTAAGTAATTCTGTGCAGTGTCCTTGCAACTTAACCGTGACCTCTGGCCACCTCCTAGGAGTAGGCGACTGATCTATGCTGGGCCAAGTTTGGAAACTTGAGTGGAGAGACTGAAGCTGGTTGAAGCTGGTACCTTAATGGTGGTGTCCATATACTCCAACCGATGAGGCCTCTATGGACCGTGACCCATGGATACAGCCACCGAAGTGAGGTCACAGAGGTGGGGATGTAGGAGGGGTTCCCTCCTGCTTTGGGGCCCGGGGGCCTGGCTGATGGGCGGCCGTGGTGAGGCGAAGGTGCAGGAGGTCTGGGGGACACAGCCCTCAGCATGGCCCTGAGCCCCCAGCTCACCTGCTGCCCTGAGGTTGAAGGACCTGGAGGGACCCGGGAGAAGGCTCTGATCCATCCCTCATGCACTCTGCCTCGAGGACCGATGCAGGCTGACCATTGGCAGAGCGGGACCCCGAAACTTGCACTCAGGGTCTGGCGCTAAAGGTCTCGTGATAACTCTCACTTGCAAACAGGCGCGCTGATGAGCATATGCTAAAGATCTCATGCTAGCAACTGTGCACTTGCCCAACCCTATTACAATACTTGTCAAAGTATTTGCAGATCTCCAGTTCTTTCCATAAATGTTTTTCTAAATATGATTTTTGCTTGGTTTCTTCTTGTTATGGAAAAAATATGCTCAATGGAAGTTTTTAAAAAGTACAGAGAATAAACTGCTGCCATTTTTGTCTCAGTCTTTTATATATATATATATATATTTATTTGCTTGGCTGCTCTGGGTCTTAGCTGTGGCATGCAGGATCTTCAATATTCCTCGCAGCATGCAGGATCTGTCGTCATGGCTTGGAGGATCTGGGCTTCCCAGGTGGCACTAGTGGTAAAGAACCCGCCTGCCAATGCGGGAGACATAAGAGAGGAGAGTTCGATCCCTGGGTGGGGAAGATCCCCTGGAGGAAGGGCATGGCAGCCCACTCCAGTATTCTTTCCTGCAGAATCCCACGGACGGAGGAGCCTGGTGGGCTACAGTCTGTGGGGGTGCAAAGAGTTGGACACGACTGAAGCGACTTAGCACACGTGGGGGATCCTGTTCCCTGAGTGGGGATCAAACCCCTGCGTTAGGCCCCCCTGTATCAGCAGTGCAGTCTTAACCACTGGACTGCCAGGGAAGTCCCTGTCTCATTCTGCTTCACTATCTGTATGTGAGCACACATACAAAGGTGTCTGACTTCCCCAGCTTTACCTGCACTTCCAGAGTAAACAACTTGAACTTGAATCCTTGCTTCAGGCTCTGCTTCTGGAAGAAGCCAGATGAAGACAGAATCACATCCCTGGGAGAAAGCCATAACACTGGGGAGCTCCAAGCAGCAGGGAGCAGGGAAGCAAATCCACAGGGCAGCTGTCCTCGACTCCCACTCAGAGTCAACGTGACCCCTGGGGAGGGTCGGGAGCTCTGGCTCCTAGCACATCGGGCCCCAGCCCCATGTCACACCCCGCCACTGATGTTGGAGTGAGGTCTGAGTTGTTCCTGTGTCCAGATGTGGGAAGGGGTCTGGCTGACTTCAGGCTGCTTGAGCAAACAGAGACCCCCTTAGGCACAGAGCTTGGATGTCTAGGCTCCAGAATTATGAGAAAATGAACTTGGGCTTTTTCAGCCACCCAGTCTGTGGTATTTTGTTATGGCAGCCTGAGTTGTCATGCATTATCCATTGAAAATTCCAAATTGACTAGTATTATTTAGTATTTATTAAGTTTAGTATTCAGTAATATGTATTTAGTATTCTCTTCTAATGTGAAACTCTTCCCTGCATCTTTGGCTACACTTCCTTTCTTTTTTCCCCTCTTCCTGTCTTTCATTCCTCCCTTTATTCTTTCTTTCCTTCCCTCTTCTCTCCCTTTCTCCTTTCTTAATTTCCTCCCTTCCTCTCTCCCTTCTTTCTTTTTCTTTCTCCTTTCATGTCCTCTCTCTCACGTGCTTCCTACCCCCTCCCTTTAGGGAGCTCTTATAAGTCTAGGGGTCTTACACCAGTTTATAAGTAGCTGAGTCTTAGATTTATGAGTTGCACTGATTTTTATGTTTTCTCTTCATTAATTTTTACCCTTACTTTTAATTCTCTCCCTAGGTTTATCTTGTGGCATATTTTCTAGCCTCTTGAGTTGGGCGCTTCATTAACTTTCAGTCTTCCCCATTTAATAACCCAAACATTTGCGCCATGGGAGTCTTCTGTTACATTCTATGAGTTTGCTATGTAGCGTTCCAATTGTGTTCTGAATGGCCTATAATTGCGGTTTTTTTTTTTCCCATTCTTTGAGTTATTTAGGAATCGTTTTCCAAGTGGTTTAACTTTTTTCTCTTTGTCCCTTTGTTTTTAATTTCTGTTTTGTGGTCAGATAATGTGGGCAGAAAAGGGCAGCTTGTCAGCACCTCAGAGGTTGTCTCTGTGGCCTAGAACGGCATGTTTCTCTCAGTTCCTCACAGATGCTTGAATGAAATGTCTTTTCCGTTTGTATTCATTTATGACACAGAGCTTGTTTTTTCCAGGCTGACGTTCCTTGAAGCACGGATCCTACAAGTAGCTCTGGGGATTCTGGTGACACCAGTGAGGACCCAGGAAGCCCTCAGGCAGGGTCACTGGGGCCCTTGCCTCCGCTCAGTGTCTCCTGAGTGCAGCCACTGCTCCCAACTCCTCATACTGCCTCGAGCAGCTAGTTTTCCATGGAACATATTTCAGGAAATTCCACTTTAACGTTCTCTCTTATTTCCTGAGGGTCACCTATTCGTGAAGTGTCCTGGTGCAGGCACCCTTCATTTCTACGGCACTTTGCTTTATTGTGCTGTTTGTATTTTGGCTACGCTGCGTCTTCCGGTTACATAAGGGCTTTCTCTAGATATGGCGTGCAGGCTTCTCATTGTGGTGGCTTCTCTTGCGGCGGGCTCAGAAGTTGTTGCACACGGGCTTAGTTGCTCCAAGGCACGTGGAATCTTCCTAGATGGGATCAAACTCGTGTCTGCTACATTGGCAGGCTTAACCACTGGGATTCCTAACCACTGGACCACCAGGGAAGCCCTTATTGTGTTTTTCATCAATTGAAAGCTTTTGGCAACTCTGCATCAAGCAAGTCTATTGGAGTCATTTTTCCAACAGCATTTGCTCACTTCATGTCCCTGTGTCACGTCTTGGCAATTCTTGCAGTGTTTTGAATTTTTAAGTTATTATTAAATGTCCTTTGGTGATCTGTGTAATCAATAATCTTTGATATTACTGTTGTAAAGAGATTACAGTTCGCTGAAGGCTGAGATAATGGTTAGAAATGTTTTAGCCATGAAGTAATTTTAAAGTATGTAGATGGTTGCTTTAGACATAATCGTGTGACTATTGCACATTTAGTAGACTACTGGGTGTACATGTACTCAGTCATGTCCAGTTCTTTGCAACCCCATGGACTGTATGTCGCTACAGTGCATAGGGTTGCAAAGAGTCAGACATGACTGAGTGAGTGAGCACACAAGCAGGATAAAGCTAACGAGGGAACATTTGAGCGGGGCAGGTCCAGGGAGCTCCCTGTCACTATGTGATCATCCTGCAGGGGTGCCTGCGAACGGGTGTTGGCCCTGAGAGAGAAGCTGACCTGAAGTCTCTCCGCTGAAGGATTCGGATTTATGGTGACTCTGATCCTCCATCCCACCTCATAATGATGATTGCTGACTTGGCTGCCCAGGACGCATAGTTTTTCTTTTTCAGGAAACACTGTTTCCGCACGTTCTGTGACCCCCTTCTCCACGCCTGCATCTCCAGCTGTCGGCAGCATCTNTACTTTTAATTCTCTCCCTAGGTTTATCTTGTGGCATATTTTCTAGCCTCTTGAGTTGGGCGCTTCATTAACTTTCAGTCTTCCCCATTTAATAACCCAAACATTTGCGCCATGGGAGTCTTCTGTTACATTCTATGAGTTTGCTATGTAGCGTTCCAATTGTGTTCTGAATGGCCTATAATTGCGGTTTTTTTTTTTCCCATTCTTTGAGTTATTTAGGAATCGTTTTCCAAGTGGTTTAACTTTTTTCTCTTTGTCCCTTTGTTTTTAATTTCTGTTTTGTGGTCAGATAATGTGGGCAGAAAAGGGCAGCTTGTCAGCACCTCAGAGGTTGTCTCTGTGGCCTAGAACGGCATGTTTCTCTCAGTTCCTCACAGATGCTTGAATGAAATGTCTTTTCCGTTTGTATTCATTTATGACACAGAGCTTGTTTTTTCCAGGCTGACGTTCCTTGAAGCACGGATCCTACAAGTAGCTCTGGGGATTCTGGTGACACCAGTGAGGACCCAGGAAGCCCTCAGGCAGGGTCACTGGGGCCCTTGCCTCCGCTCAGTGTCTCCTGAGTGCAGCCACTGCTCCCAACTCCTCATACTGCCTCGAGCAGCTAGTTTTCCATGGAACATATTTCAGGAAATTCCACTTTAACGTTCTCTCTTATTTCCTGAGGGTCACCTATTCGTGAAGTGTCCTGGTGCAGGCACCCTTCATTTCTACGGCACTTTGCTTTATTGTGCTGTTTGTATTTTGGCTACGCTGCGTCTTCCGGTTACATAAGGGCTTTCTCTAGATATGGCGTGCAGGCTTCTCATTGTGGTGGCTTCTCTTGCGGCGGGCTCAGAAGTTGTTGCACACGGGCTTAGTTGCTCCAAGGCACGTGGAATCTTCCTAGATGGGATCAAACTCGTGTCTGCTACATTGGCAGGCTTAACCACTGGGATTCCTAACCACTGGACCACCAGGGAAGCCCTTATTGTGTTTTTCATCAATTGAAAGCTTTTGGCAACTCTGCATCAAGCAAGTCTATTGGAGTCATTTTTCCAACAGCATTTGCTCACTTCATGTCCCTGTGTCACGTCTTGGCAATTCTTGCAGTGTTTTGAATTTTTAAGTTATTATTAAATGTCCTTTGGTGATCTGTGTAATCAATAATCTTTGATATTACTGTTGTAAAGAGATTACAGTTCGCTGAAGGCTGAGATAATGGTTAGAAATGTTTTAGCCATGAAGTAATTTTAAAGTATGTAGATGGTTGCTTTAGACATAATCGTGTGACTATTGCACATTTAGTAGACTACTGGGTGTACATGTACTCAGTCATGTCCAGTTCTTTGCAACCCCATGGACTGTATGTCGCTACAGTGCATAGGGTTGCAAAGAGTCAGACATGACTGAGTGAGTGAGCACACAAGCAGGATAAAGCTAACGAGGGAACATTTGAGCGGGGCAGGTCCAGGGAGCTCCCTGTCACTATGTGATCATCCTGCAGGGGTGCCTGCGAACGGGTGTTGGCCCTGAGAGAGAAGCTGACCTGAAGTCTCTCCGCTGAAGGATTCGGATTTATGGTGACTCTGATCCTCCATCCCACCTCATAATGATGATTGCTGACTTGGCTGCCCAGGACGCATAGTTTTTCTTTTTCAGGAAACACTGTTTCCGCACGTTCTGTGACCCCCTTCTCCACGCCTGCATCTCCAGCTGTCGGCAGCATCTCTCAAGATGATCAGAGTGGGGAGGGAGGGATTGGAAGGTAGATCCAACCTCACTTGCTTTATTGGTCTCTGACATGTACAGGCCGGAGAAGTGCCGCCCAGGCAGGTGGATCTGCATCCCTCTCTCCCATCCGGTTGCTATGGTGAGCGACCTGTCAGATCCTGGACATGAAGTAGATGCTGGGAGAAGGCTGAAAGCTGGAGGACTGTTCAAGAGGCCCATTAGAAGCATTAATGAGCTTGGTCTTCCCTCTCTCCGTAATGGACTAAACATTAGCCCGCCCCACTAATGCGTTCTTGGCCACAAAGAAATCTACAACGGCTAATGCCCTGTTCCCTATTATGTGGATTTCAGTGACAGAGAAATGCTTTCATTATCAATTCCATTCACAGACTTATAGATGCTTGACTCACTCGAGCCTCAGCCACCTCTGGTTTGGGCATGAAAGAGGCTATGGGAATGGGAATTAAAAAAAGAAAAAACAACTACATTGTGAGCATCATCAACAAACACCATGCTGGGCTTTGGGGACACATCAGAGCATATGCTGAATCACCTTTAACTCCCCATGGGCCCGATAGCTCCTTCAACACTGGGTTTTGGGCTTAGAGAAAATGGACTCTCTGTTGCATAAATGGTATGGAAGTTACAGTTTTCCAAGGACTCTTTCTCAGCAAAATATACCAGGAGCTGTCCTTGTGTATAGGACGTTCCAGTGGGTGGCAGGGGTACAGTGAGCATAACTCTGC